>ML661891.1:2729622-2949953 GCA_007570785.1 Antilocapra americana | reverse complement strand
GGAATGTACTGACGGCCCTCTCTCCGCTCTCCTCCCCTCTCCGCCTCCCTGCAGGAGGGAGGCGCCCCCGAGTCTCCCCTCCCGCGAGAGGGGCCGCGCGGGCCGGGCCGGGCCGGGCTGGAGCAGCGGCGGCGAGCCGAGCCTGCAGCGAGGGACCGGCGGAGGCGCGCGGGAGGGAAGGAGGCGAGGGCTCCGCGGGGCCGCCGCCGCCGCCGCCGCCGCTGGCCGGGCAGAGATGGCGGCGGAGCCGGCAGCCGGGCGACTCCTCGGCACCCCCTTCGTCTGGCTCTGCTGCCTGCTGCTGCTCGGGCGCCGGGCGCCGGGCGCCGCGGCCGCCAGGAGCGGCTCCGCGCCGCAGCCCGCAGGTAAGCGGCGGCCGCGGGGCGCCGACCCGGGGGGCTCGCGGTGGGGGCGGGGGCGCGGCGCCGGCGCCCGCGGCGGCTGCGGGGTTTTTGTTTAGGATCCGGGGGGAAACGTGCGGGAACTTCTCTGCCTCGCTCGGGTCGCGGCGGAGCAGGGGGCTCGCGCGGGGCGGAGAGCGAAGTGGGCAGGCTGGGGCGCCGCCGGCGGAGGGGCGGCGCTGGGGGCGCCGCGGGGGCTCGGGGTCGAGCGGGGCGCTTTGTGCCCGGAGGCAGGTTCGCCCCTCGCCGCCCTCCCCTCCCCCAGGGCTCATCCCACTTGTAAGAGTGGGGCATTCTTGTGCTCGCGCGAGCTCCAGTAGAGGCCACTACACACCTCATTAAATAAACAATCGTATGGCCAATTCATTAATTTCAGGAAGAGGGGGCGAGCTTGAACTCCGCAGTCCCCGGCCGGGCATTTCCCAGCTGAAGTCCCAGGGAAGCGCTGGGGGATCTCCGGGGACTCCTCGAGCGGGGTTTGTTAGCCCCGAGGCTGCGGAAGCGAGAGGGTGTCCGAGGGACACGACTGACCCCCCGTAACTGGTGGTCTTGACTTGACGATGAGAGCGCCTTGGAGAACAGCTCCGAGTGATTATATCTGTTAGTGTTTCCGTTATAAAAATGCCTCGTCTTTCCTGGGGATTACAACAATATTTACAGCCTTGTTATCGGGCTGTTAACCTAGGGAATTGTCTAAGTATCGGATTTTAAGTACTTGCACGTTGTTTTTCAAGCGGCGATATTAAAATCTGTTTATCCACAAAAGCTATTTTCGGGCTTTGTAGATCATAGATTATTGAAATCACCTGCATTCCTATTTATTTAAGGGGACCAATGAACAAAATGCCAAACCTGCCCGTAAGGTACTGTATAATTGAGGAGCGGGACACACTCCGCAGAAGGGCAAATTAGCATGTAATCTGTTTAAATTGTTTGACCAAGGCGGTGTATCATAACTTGACAACTTTCACCTACTTGCACGAGATCTGAAATTTTTATATTTGAAAGTCGTTTTATCAGGCACAGTGGCAGCTTCTGTTCACTAAACTATTACTTATTTTTCCCTGATTTATATTTAAAATCACACTGCAATGTAACTTGTCTGCTAAAAGCTTTCTTTTTTAATTTTCTCACAGAGTATATGTAGCACATAGGTTTTTACCAGTGTTACAAAGTTTTTAAACCCAAGGTACTATCAAAACAGCTGCATAAACAATAGGTTTTTAGTATCAAGCTTACACTTGTACATTCAACCTGGAGTACACATGTTGGTCATGAAATGTAAGTACCTGATCCACCCCTTTCTATTCTTGTGGATAAGCAAGAATAATGTCACTATCATAGAAGACATATTTAATTTTACATGTAAACTTTTATATATAGTTCATCATGTTTGTGGTAAGTAATTGGTGGAGTTTCTGTTTAAAAGTTTGTCAGTAATTTTGTAAGTTAAGTGCTAGTAATTTTAGATTAATAAAAACAAGAAGTCTCTTAGGAAGTCATGACAACTATTTCAACATTAATTCATTTGATGGGCTTTTATTTTGTGCTGATGAGAGGTGCAAAGTATGGCTGAAATGTATACTTTGCCTTCATGGAGTTTTCAGTCCTGCGTGTGTAGGAAAGACAGCCATTTAAATACTAATTATATAGTAGTTAAGTTGTTCTGATAAGCACTACTGAGGAGAAGACTAGGTTTTGAGAAAGCTTAGACTGCAGGGACCTAACCTAGACTGGGTGTCAGCATGTCAGCAGTGAGATCTGAGTAGGAGCAGAGGTGAGGAGACTCACAGATAATTAGTGGTATAGTTGGGTCTAAAGCATGAATCTTCTGAGTCTCTACAGAGTGCTTTCCACAATCCATCCAGCCTCACTGCAGAAGGAAAAGGAGTAATTGCAGCTAGGAAGGGTTGGTCAGTTCATTCGCAGGCTGCAAAGACATTAAGGGAATTCAAAAGGGAGTCAGCAGTGGCTGAACAAGCTGTTTCAGTAAATCATATGTCTTTTGTCAGTGGCTTAAATTTTTTATTTCCATTAAGGGGTAGACTTAGACACCTTTCTGTAGGGGACTATAGCAAATAGGTGGTGGGATATGGAGATACTTGGTAGTAAAAGGAGAATAATAGAGTCTGGGACAATGGGAGTAGTGGGGTGTTTTTCCGACATTGGGTAGACAAGAGGTGGTAGAGGAAAGAGGGGAGGACTGGTGAGAGAAAATGGTCATCAGTGGAAGACAGTTGGAAGTGATTAGGTACACAGTCTTCAGGAAGGAAGGAGAGCAGATTACTGAAAAGATGTACAGGGACCAAGAGAAAGAGGACATGACAGAGACGCTTGTACAGTGCAAGTCTTCTCTAATTAGAGTGATAAGGAATGGTGCACAGGTGGAATTAGGGTGCCAGAATGGAGACTGGTAGGAAAACAATGTGAGGGCTCATTTGAAATCTGAAGTTTGACTTTCAAGAGACTAGATCAGCTGTCTACACTTTGAATGGCAACTTTTTGTATCCAAGAGCAGAATTAGTGAGAAGTTTTAATCCAGTGTTAATTGCTTCAGAGTTACTTGAAATGTAGGAATTGTTTTTTTTAAAGCTTTTATTAAAATAATCAAATATTCAATTTTCTGATCAAATTGCAGAAGAATATTTGATAAAATGTCATAATGATGCTGAGGCTAGCCTTGACCTAGACTTCAGAGGTGTACTATAGAGGCTATGTAGCTGTACTTCTCATTTAAGGTGAGAATCCTCTTGTTAACATCCTGCATAGATGACTTTCAGCCTGAATCATTAATTTGCTGATGTGATTCATTACTCACAAGGTAGTCTGTTCCTGTTTCAAATAACTTCTGTTAGTTATTTAAACTAACAGAGCATAAACTTTGCTTTATGCAGTACATTGAACTTTAATTTTCACCCTCCCCATCTTTCTTGAATTTTTTTCTCTTTTCTTGCCATTTTTTGGTGTCACCCTATCTATTGATTCATCTTATACTCCTGTAATCAGTTCTTCATTTGTTTTCAGGTTTTTCTTTCATCTTCTCATTAAATATTGGTGTCTAAGTTTGATCTTATTCTGTACATTTCACTTGTCCTCAGTTGCTAATGTAAGCTAATGACTCTCCTGGTCCACTCTTCACATATTACCCTCTAGCTTCACTGAAGAGGTACCATACATTCCACAAGACCAAAGGTAAACTTATCTTTGCTCCTCTTCTCTCATCCTCTCTCTCCAGACAATAACAAACCAATTTCTGGTCTAGGACTCTTACATTGATTGATTGATTGATTGCATGGACTTGCCTTCCTTTGTTGCCTGCCTTGGACATCACTGTTCATCACTCAACCAAGTTGAGATTTAGAAGTCACCCTGGACTCTTCCCCCTCCCTCCTTCCCATAGCCAGTCTGTGTGTGCATGCTCAGTCGTGTCTGACTCTTTGCCACCCCATGGACTGTGGCCCACCAGGCTCCTCTGTCTATGGAATTCTCCAGGCAAGATGGGCTGCTGGAATGGGTTGACATTTCCTCCTACAGGGGATCTTCCCAACCCAGGGATTGAACACTCATTTCCTGCGTCTCTTGCATTGGCAGGTGGATTCTTTACCACTGTACCCCTGGAAGCAACCCCAACTATAGCCAATAGTTCTTGATTTTTACCTCCTAGGTATTTCTTGAATCATCACCACTTCACCAAGAGTAGTTACAGACAGTGGTTCTGTAATTAATCTCTTTATCTCCACAGTTAGCCTCTAGAAGTCTGTCCTTCTGCCCAAATGAGCTTTCTTATATATTTTTCTGAGCATGCCACTCTGCTACTTATAATCTCGTAGTAGTGTTCCATAGCTTGCTTGTTACAGTATAAACTTCTTGGCATGAAAATGATGAGGCATCTGTGTCTTTTGCCACAGGCTTCTGCACTCCCAGTTTAAAGCCTCATTTCTTCTAACGTGTACCCGGTGGTCCCCCTCTCCAGGTTAACTTCAGGTCTCCAGGCCTTTGTTCATGCTGTTCTTTCTTCTTGGTAATGCCACTTTCAATCTTATCTACTTGTGAAACTCATACTCATCTGTTCAGTGAATTTTTCTGTACTTGCCTGCACCCCCAAAGAGACTTAGAGTCATCACTCTCTGTGTCCCCATAGCTCTTTGAGTCCTTTTCATGTTGTGTTACTCATTTCTTATCTTTTCTACTAGTCTGAACCTCTTGAGAGGGTTTGGATTTTTCTTACCTGGTGTAAAACAAGCATCTGGCAGAGAATTGATTACAATTAATTGTTTGTTTATTGAATAGTGAATCTCTTTTATTTTTAACTCCTGGGCCTTATAGCACAAATCTGATTCCTTTACATGATGGTCTTTCACATATCTGATGACAAAAATTGTGTGTGTGTGTATGTGTCGCTTTCTCTTTCTTCTTTCTAAATTAATCATCCTAATTCCTTCAACCACTCTTCATATTAGTTTTTCACCTTTTGTGAGTTTCGTCATCTTTTTCTGGATATGCTGCAGTTTTACTAATTTAGTAGTTTTGTCATCTTTGGAAAGAACAGTGTCATACTAACTGATCTGTAAACAGAAACTAATGCCCTGCTTTGCATGCATAACAGAATGAAGTATAAAAGAGTTTGTAGATTTGCAGGGTGATTGCTCAAAGAAGATTAGAAATGTGACTGCTTGTAGTAAACCATATGAAATTAATATGTGAATGGTGAAAAAAGACTTACCATATAGAGGCTGAGGATTTGAACATGACTCATGGTTCTACATGTTGCCATATATTTGTTGGGGGCTATAGGCAGGCAAGAATAATACCTTGCTTATCTGAGTTGTCAGAAGAATACAGTGTCTTGATAAAATTGCTGATAAACTGGTAAGTGCAGCGTCTGTGTAGAAAGAATGGTTTTAATGGTTTTTACAAACTTAAAAACGTAGTATAATTCTACTAAATTTGTTGAAAGTGTAGTTTTTTTTTTCCCAGCGTTGATCATTGTTGGTTTCTTTATTACTTCTTGCTAATATAAAATATAGGGATAATATTAATCTCATTATGTGGAAGCTCTATTTATCTATTTAGTAGTCTTTCTTGCCAAACCCTTCATTTTGTTACTGACTTTTGTGTGATGGGGAGATGTTTACCAGGCAGTTGGTGGTGTTTTGGCTTCTGGGTAAAATGGCATCAACAATAAGAAAGCAGTCAGGGGAAATGACTATAGTTAAGATCTTATTGATCAGAGAGCTGTTGAGGTGAGAAAAAAATCTTATGTTTATGACTTTTTCAAAATTGACTTTTGTCATGGAACACAAGCAGTGAAAGATGATAATAAAATATAGCCCCAATTTTGGGATTTGTTCAGAATCAAATGAGTTTTTTGACTAAAAGTTTTTGGAAATAGAGAGAAAAAATTTCATATAGACCCCCCTGGTATAATTTTTCTATTTTTCTTTCCGGTCACTGTCTATATGGCACATAATTTTTATGTTGTAATCATGGTATATGTACAGCCTTTTATGTACATTATGCCATTTTTCTTTGTTGCCACACTACCTTTAAATCATCAATTAAAATTTTTAAAAATGCTTAAATACCTGTTTGTTTGAAGGAAAAGAAAAAGTACCTAAAGTAAATCTTTCACCAACAAATTCCTTTTTTAACCCATAAATAACCACTTCTAATACTTTTCCTTCTGTATTTATATATGTGTATATATGGTTTTTATTTTTTTACACATAAGCAAGGTCATACTATTTATTGTTTTTCAATTTGTTTTTGGTTAACAGTGTGTTGGCAATCTTTTCATGCCACTGCCTACAGATTTTCCTATAATATTTAAAATGTCTGTATAATATTCCAGTGAATCAAGTGCAATATTAATTAATTAAAAAGTACTATTTATTAAGTACTCACTGAGCTATAAGTGCTGTGCCATGCTCTAATACATGTGTTAAATCCAGTATACAACCCTGTGAGGAAGATTGTAGTATTTCCCCATTCTACAGTTGAGGTAACTGAGTCTGAAATATTAAGTGAATTGTTGTAGGCCTGACAGCTCTCATGTGGAAAAGTTGGCATTCAGATCCAGTTCTGTACAGGTCCAAAGACTGCGCTCTTTAGTATACTGCATACTGCTGCTAATGATTATTCTCCTTTTATGGATGTTGATGTTGTTTTCAATATTTTGCTCTAATAGAAAATGCTGTAATGAACATATAGTCTTTCCCTGTATATTTTGGATTCCCTCATGTGGGATTATTGGTGGAAAGATAATTTTTGTGTGTATGTGGGAATCAGGGTTCCATTAATTTTAAAAGAGTAATGAGATCATTAAGAATAATATCATTGACCTGTACTTTTATGATTCTTTAAGATATTTTCATCTTTAATTGTGAACTTAAGGCCAATGTTTTAAAATGCAGGTCCCATAGCTTCTCTGTTTCGACTCAAAACTGAAGAGATTAATTAATTACTTAATTAATAAGTAATTTCAAAGGTCACTTCTATCTCCAAGTTTCTATAACTCTGAAGTCTATAAAATTAAGTGGTAGGCTTATCTCAGCTAAATGACTTCTATTCCATTCGTGTGTTTGAACACTGATCAGTTCTGTTCTTTGATTCAAGAATTACCTTTGTCACTCTTGAAAGCCCAAGTTACTGTACATCTTTTTTTCCCCCTAATTTGAAGTTGGATATAATTGGGAGAATCTTTTAAGTTGCTTGTTAATAGTCATATATGATTTTACTTTCTGGGTGTAAAGACAGCTTTAGGGCTGATTTCAAGAAATAAAGATTCAATGTTAAGCAGTTGTAACATGTTTTAAGTTGCAGTATTACTTGAAATATTAGATAATTTTAGGCTTATAAGGGATGTGAACTAAACTGGCAGAGTTACTGATCTAGCTGAAAAGAGCAGATTTTTGATTCTCCCTTTGACTTGCTTATGTAAAGAAAGGGGAGAGAGGTAGTAGTTTTAAAACATGTCTTATTTCACTAAAATCAGTACTTGAGTTCTTCTTTTTAAGGAGTTAGCAGTTGGCCAGTTTGAGATTCACATTGTGTCTTTGCTTTCCCTATTAAAAAGAATCATGAGAAATAACCTCTTTTGAAAAAAAAAATTTATCAAAGTATAGTTGATTTACAATGCTGTGTAATTAAAAAGTGATTCATTTATATATATATATATATATTCTTTTTCATATTCTTTCCATTATAGTTTATTATAGGATATTGAATACAGTTCCCTGTGCTATACAATAGGACCTGTTTGTCCATTTTATGTATAGTAGTTTGTTAATCCCCAGCTCCTAATTTATCCTTCCTCATCCCTTACTCCTTTAATAACAACCATAGTTTGTTTTCTATGTCTGTGAGTCTGTTTCTGTTTTGTAAACAGTTTCATTTGTGTCATATTTAAATTCTGCATGTAAGTGATGTATATGCTATTTGTCTTTCTGATTGACTTCACTTAGTATGATAGTCTCTGGGTCCATCCATGTTGTTGCAGATGGCATTAAAAAATAACTTCCTTTAAATTCGTTTTATGGCAAGAATTTTTCAATTTGATTTTGTAGCCAGTTGGATAGTTGTTGTATAGCCAAAACTAAAAATCGAGGTAGTTTTGACTTGTTGGCAAACATGTTATCTTGGAGGTATAATTATGCCAAAGCCACGCACTGTGGAGTTACTAAGATTCATAGGACATGTTTTCTATCCTTAGGAAACCTAATAGCAGAGATAATAGCTTAATTTGGAGAGAGAAGGTATAATTACTGCTGTTGGTGGAAAAACAAATTCTGGAATTATTGTGTTACTATTAATCAAAATAATAGTACTGCTTTTCTCATAGTTTTTGTTAGAGTAGTCCCAACTTAGTTTTAACAAGTCAGTAGACTAGAACTCTCACAGGGAGTTATTTTTCATTTCCTCTGAGTGAAATGATTACTGGAATGTTTAAATATATGAGAACGCTAATAATGGAACCATCTAGGGGTACAGCTACTTCCATGTCTTCGGGAAATCCGGAGATTGATCGTACAGGTTTTCAGGATTTATTTATTACTGGTCAGTAATAGCCAATAAAACTTACAGAGGAGCCCTGAGCAGAGTGAATTTTTAAAATGATAACCGCATGGAAACGGGATACAGTATTTGTTTTTCAGTTGCAAAGTAAGTGAGTAAAAAAATTACCAAGATATATCCTTATATTAAGGTCTAATTAAGATGATAACATTATCATATACAAATTCAGGGAATAGAATAACAAATTACAAGTTTTATTTATAATTTTTTATTCATAGCATGACTTTTCATATAAAAACTAAAATTTTAGGATCTTTTTGGTTAATTCTTGAAAGCTTTTGGTTTGAAGGGTGTTGTTAGTTGTTTCAAAGTTACACAGTGCTGTATATCCAGGAGATTGTGTGTATCTTGTGGTGAATAGTGAAGTGGAAATGAAAGTTGCTCAGTCGTGTCTGACTCTTTGCGACCCCATGGACTATACTTATATAGACAGTGAAGTCGCTCAGTCGTGTCCGACTCTTTGCAACTCAGTGGACTGTAGGCTACCAGGCTCCTCTGTCCATGGGATTTTCCAGGCAAGAGACGCTTTACCGTCTGAGCATACAGTCCATGGAATTCTCTAGGCCAGAATACTGGACTGGGTCGCCTTTCCCTTTTTCAGGAGATATTCCCAACCCAGAGATCGAACCCAGGTCTCCTGTACTACAGGTGGATCGTTTACGAGCTCAGCCACAAGGGAACCCCCCTTTATTAATAACACCCCAGCTACATAGAAGTTAATTGTCTTGAATCCTCTCCTCCAAAACACAACTGAAGACTAGAGAATGAAAGAAATAATCAAAGTCTGTATATCAAAATAAATAAGTTTCTCAGAGTCCTGGAAGTATTTTGTTTAGAGCCTGTTTATCTTTAATTCACATGTAGTTCTAACAAACTCTGTTATCTGATTTCTGAGTCCATAGTTGATCAGAACTGGTTGGAAGACTTATTTTGGAAATGACCTTTAAAAACAGCAACTAGTCACTTTTGTAAGGAAGAAGATGTAAAATAAGTATAAGAAGACAAAGATCTTCTCTTAAACAGAAGTGGTTGTCTCAGCCAGATTGAGTTTCTTTTCCTTTCCATCACTGCTAATGGATATTTCCTGCCCTTGGCCATTTCTTTTGCCCCTCCTTCTATAGATACAGTCACTGTCTGGGAAGAGATACCTTCCCTCAGAAACCTCTGGTGTCCCATCTCATGTCAGAGTATTAGTATGAGTCCAGGTCGACCCTTGAGGTGGGACAAAAGGAAATGTGAATAGAAAGGGAGGTGAGGTGACAGGGCAGGGTTCCTTCTCTGCTAGTCCCTGCCCCTCAAGCCGTAGAATTTCTCTATTAGCAGCATTTTAAACCAAATATTTATAAATTCAAATATATATATGAATTTATATATTTATAAATTCAAATATTTATATGAATTTAAATTTGAGGAGTGACATTAATTGTTGATTTGATTTTAAGAAAATAAAAAATATTTAAAAAATTTTCAACAATATGTAAAATAAAGTGAGATCATACATTCCAACCCATTCCCCAGAGATAATCACTTTTAATAGCTATGGACTTTCTGTTTTATGTATATAGTTAAATCTTTAAAATATATACATATACAAGTGGGATTGTGCTGTGCATTCTGTTTTCCAGCTTGTTTTGGGACATCTTCCCATTGTGAGTACATATAATTTATCACAGCTGTTTTGATATCCATATGGTATTTTATAGATATATCATAATTTATTTAACCAGTTCCATTTATTGTTCTCAAATTATTTATTACAGTCATATACAGTGAACCCACTTTAACAAATGTCTTTGTGCACATGTTCGAATATACTATAGAATAAGTTTGTGAATGTTGGAATTGTAGGATAAAACTGTGTGTCTTAAAATTTTTGCTAGTTATTTCCAAGTTGTTCTTCAAAAAGCTGATTTTTCTCTATCAACAGCCTATTTATCCACACACTTGCCAAAATACTATTTTCAGACCTCTGGCTTTGTCAGTCTGATAGATGAATAAAGTGTATCTCTTTAAATTTTATACTTTAAAATTATTAATGGAGTTGAGCATCTTTCAGATTTTTATTAATGGTTTATATTATTTCTGAGAATCGTTTGTCTTTTGTTCATATTCCTTTATCCTTTCTCAAATTGATGGTTCATTCATAAATGTAAATTAGATAGTATACTTAAGGAGAGGAACAATTTAAAACTTACAGCTGTCAAAACTCCCATGGCTACTTGTGGTTTTTCACAAAATGAGAAGCACACAGAGTAGTTGAGTCAGTCTGCTTACCTGACTTCTAACCGCTGCTAATATTTGCTTGGTATGGACTCAAACTTTCAAACGGTTCTGTTTTGAAGGAAAAAAATCTTAATCATTTATTTGAGTGAAAAATAGGAGTTGAAACATGATATTACCTCTTTTAAGACAGGATGACTAATTTTAGTTCTGAATAAATTCAGTTAATCAAATACTTGAAGGCTAGTTTGTCTCAAGATACGAAGGTGGTTTAAAGTGGAAAGTAGATTAAGGATGCAACAGGAAAGACAAGTTTAAGGAACCGGATCTGATTTCCATTTTTGAATACCCTGACACTGAGATGCCAGCATAACGTCTCTGTAAAGGTGTTAAAAGAATTGGGAGGTCTGCCTAGAAATGTAGGTTCAAGAATTGTCTGATAGAGGTGATACTTCAAGCCATGGTGGTGGTGGTTTAGTTGCTAAGTGGTGTCCAATTCTTGCGACCTCATGTACTGTAGCCTGCCGGGCTCCTGTGTTCATGGGATTCTCCAGGCAAGAATACTGGAGTGGGCTGCCATTTCCATCTCCAAGGGATCTTCCTGACTCAGGGATCAAACCTCGGTCTTCTGCATTGCAGGCAGGTTCTTTACCCACTGAGCTACAGAGACTAGATCATTTCCTTGAGGAAGGAAGAAGAAAACCTAGGGCAAAGACTTCAAAGTATACCCTTCATTGGGTGTCCAAAGGAAGAAAGTAGTACTGTGTCTGCAGAACAAGGTAAGTACCTAGAATCAGAGCTATGCAAAATGATAAAATTCATTTAGCTCCTGGATATCTTATTTAGAAACATTTGTATGAATAAATGGGATAGTGATAAAGTAATCTTTGTTATTTTCCCTTACCTCTATATGCATGTAGTGGCCCTAGGTTAGAGTGCTAGGCAGGGAGAGGGGAGGCTTACAAAGACAATTCTGAGCAATTCTTTACTATAAATAACATATGTAATAACTTAACACTCTGCTGAACTGAGGTAGGCAGTAAATGAGTTGTGTGTTCAAGCTTAGAACAACCTGGTTTATCTTAGTCATTCATTAAACATAAACTCTTGTTTTTTATTATTTTTATAAACCGGATGGAGAGGCTAGCTAAAGATACATGAGAATTAGATAAAATTTATATAATTTGGTATATATTATCTAATGGCTATATATTACTAGATTGTTAAATGAGTGAATTTATGTAGGGAAGGATAAGAATGTGTTTAGTTTGGTGTATCTGGTTAATAAGTTTCTTGGAGGAGGTAAGACGAGCTGGTTTTGAAGGCATGAGTAAGCTTTTTATATTAGCAGGCTCTTCTGGCAAGGAGAGTAAAAGGAAGAACAGTATGAGTTGAGGCAGAATGTTTTTGATCAGTAAACTGTTTCTTGAAAAAGCTCACTTCTGTTACTCTGAAGTTTATCATGTTATGAAATGGAGGGGGTGATTATTAGATGATGAAATCATAGGCCAGATAATCTTTTAAAGATTATGATGCTAGAAAGGAAGCTGGAGGTAGTGCTTGTTCCAATTTTTAATGACTGAAAATTGACCTTATTTTGACATATTTATTCCATAAAATGTCATCTATTTGCTGTTAGGCATTGTGGATATCTTTTCTGAAACATTTGATTTCTCTAGATTTTATTCAGAACTGCAGAAATAAGCTTCAGGATGCTGTGTATTGGGAAGTACTGAGGAATTCAGAAAACTAAGATCATTGCATCTGGTCCCATCACTTCATGGCAAACAGATGGGGAAACAGTGGCTGACTTTATTTTTTTGGGCTCCAAAATCACTGCAAATGGTGATTGCAGCCATGAAATTAAAAAGACGCTTACTCCTTGGAAGGAAAGTTATGACCAACCTAGACAGCATATTAAAAAGCAGAGACATTACTTTGTCAAAAACGGTCGGTCTAGTCAAGGCTATAGTTTCTCCAGTAGTCATGCATGGATGTGAGAGTTGGACTGTAAAGAAAGCTGAGCGCTGAAGAATTGATGCTTTTGAACTGTGATGTTGGAGAAGACTCTTGAGAGTCCCTTGGACAGGAAGGAGATCAAACCAGTCCATCCTAAAGGAGATCCGTCCTGGGTGTTCATTGGAAGGACTGATGTTGAAGCTGAAGCTCAAATATTTTGGCCACCTAATGCAAAGAGCTGAGTCATTTGAAAAGACCCTGATGCTGGGAAGGATTGAGGGCAAGAGGAGAAGGGGAGAACAGAGGATGAGATAGTTAGATGGCATCACCAACTCAACGGACATGAGTTTGGGTAAACTCTGGGAGTTGGTGATGGACAGGGAAGCCTGGTGTGCTGCAGTTCATGGGGTCACAAAGATCCGTACACAACTGAGCGACTGAACTGAACTGAGGAATTAAATTTTTGCTACTTTATGAAGAGATCCTGTTGATGGACAGGGCTATGTTCCCTCACTGTTATTTGACCTGAGGCCAAACTATGGTGGAGTTAATGAACATAATGGTGACTTCCTTCAAAAGCTCCCAAGCATGCATTGCTTCACTCAGTGCCCCCAGCCCTGCAGCAGGCCACTGCCAACCCTTGCCTCCGCCGGAGACTCCTGGACACTCACGGGCGAGTCTGGGTCAGTCTCTTGCTCCTTTCTCCTGGGTCCTGGCGCACACACAGTTTTGTTTGTGCCCTCCAAGAATCTGTTTCCCCAGAACTGTGTTAAGTTCTGGTGGCTCTGTGGTGGGTTAATGGCTTATGCCACACCCAGATCTGCTGCACCCAGAGCCCCTGCAGCAGTCCACTGCTGACCTGTACCCCGCAGGAGACACTCAAACACAGCTCTTTCTCAGTCTCTGTGGAGTCTCTGGGTCCTGGTCCACCCAAGGTTTGTTTGACCCCTCTGAGCATCTCTGGCAGGTATGGGGTTTGATTCTAAATGCAGTTTCATGATTTTGCCCCTCCTACCATCTTGCTGGGGCTTCTCGGTTGCCCTTCTGCTTGGGGTATCTGCTCACTCCAGTGCAGTTATCTTCATTAACTCCACCATAGTTTGGCCTCAGGTCAAATAACATGGAGGGAACATAGCCCCACCCATCAACAAAAAATTGGATTAAAGATTTACTGAACATGGCCATGCCCATCAGAACAAGACCCAGTTCCCCCTCGGTCAGTCTCTCCCATCAGGAAGCTTCCATAAGCCTCTTATGCTCCTCCATCAGAGGGCAGACAGAATGAAAACCACAATCACAGAAACCTATGGGTCTGACCACATGGACCACAGCCTTGTCTAACTCAGTGAAACTACGAGCCATGCAGTATAGGGCCACCCAAGATGGATGGGTCATGGTGGAGAGTTCTGACAAAACATGGTCCACAGGAGAAGGGAATGGCAAACCACCTCAGTATTCTTGCCTTGAGAACCCCCATGAATGTATGAAAAGGGAAAATGATAGGATACTGAAAGATGAACTCCCCAGGTTGGTAGGTGCCCAATATGCTACGGAAAATCAGGGGAGAAAAACTCCAGAAAGAATGAAGAGACAGAACCAAAGCAAAAACAACACCCAGTTGTGGATATGACTGGTGATGGAAGTAAAGTCCGATGCTGTAAAGAGCAATACTGCGTATGGACCTGGAATGTTAGGTCCATGAATCAAGGCAAATTGGAAGTGGTCAAACAGGAGATGGCAAGAGTGAACATTGACATTTTAGGAATCAGCGAACTAAAATGGACTGGAATGGGTGAATTTAACTCAGATGACCATTATATCTGCTACTGTGAGCAAGAATCCCTTAGAAGAAATGGAATAGCCATCGTAGTCAACAAAAGAATCTGAAATGCAGTACTTGGGTGCAATCTCAAAAATGACAGAATGATCTCTGTTTGTTTCCAAGGCAAACCATTCAGTACCACAGTAATCCAAGTCTATGCCCCAACCAGTAATGCTGAAGAAGCAGAAGTTGAATGGTTCTATGAAGACCTACAAGGCCTTCTAGAACTAACACCTAAAAAAGATGTCCTTTTCATTGTACGGGACTGGAGTGCAAAAGTAGGAAGTCAAGAAATACATGGAGTAACAGGCAAATTTGGCCTTGGAGTACAGAATGAAGCAGGGCAAAGGCCAATAGAGTTTTGCCAAGAGAACACACCAGCCATAGCAAACACCCTCCTCCAACAACACAAGAGAAGACTCTACACATGGACATCACCAGATAGTCAATACTGAAAACAAATTGATTATATTCTTTGCAGCCAAAGATGGGGAAGCTCTATATAGTCAGCAAAAACAAGACTGGGAGCTGACTGTGGCTCAGATCATGAACTCCTTATTGCCACATTCAGACTTAAATTGAAGAAAGAAGGAATACCACTAGACCATTCAGGTATGACCTAAATGAAATCTCTTACAGTTATACAGTGGAAGTGACAAATAGATTCAAGGGATTAGAGAGTGACATTGTACAGGAGGCAGTGATCAAGACCATCCCCAAGAAAAAGAAATGCAAAACAGCACAGTGGTTGTCTGAGGAGGTCTTACAAATAGCTGTGAAAAGAGAAGTGAAAGGCAAAGGAGCAAAGGAAAGATACACCCATTTGAATGCAGAGTTCCAAAGAATAGCAGGGAGAGATAAGAAAGCCTTCCTCAGTGATCAGTACAAAGAAATAGAGGAAAGCAATAGATTGGGAAAGACAGATCTCTTCAAGAAAATTAGAGATACCAAGGGAACATTTCATGCAAAGATGAGCTCCATAAGGAGCAGAAATGGACCTACAGAAGTAGAAGATATTAAGAAATGGCAAAAATGCACAGAAGAACTATACAAAAAGGATCTTTGTGACCCAGATAACCACCGTGGTGTGGTCACTCACCTAGAGCCAGACATCCTAGAATTCGAAGTCAAGTGTGCCTTAGGAAGGGTCACTATGAACAAAGCTACTGGAATTCCAGTTGAGCTGTTTCAAATTCTAAAAGATGATGCTATGAAAGTGCCGCACTAAATATGCCAGCAAACTTGGAAAACTCAGCAGTGGCCACAGGACTGGAGAAGGTCAGTATTCATTCCAATCCCGAAGAAGCACAATTCCAAAGAATGCTCAAACTATTTCACAATTGCACTCATCTCACACACTAGCAAAGTAATACTCAAAATTCTCCAAGCCAGGCTTCAATAGTAAGTAAACCGTGAACTTCCAGATGTTGAAGCTGGTTTTCCAAATGGCAGAGGAACCAGAAATCAAATTGCCAGCATCTGTTGGATCATTGAAAAAGCAAGAGAGTTCCAGAAAAACCTCTGATTTATTCACTATGCCAAAGCTCTTGATTGTGTAGATCACAGCAAACTGTGGAAAATTCTGAAAGAGATGGGAATACCAGACCATCTTACCTGCCTCCTGAGAAATCTGTTTTCAGGTCAAGAAGCAACAGTTAGAACTAGACATGGAACAACAGATTGGTTCCAAATTGAGAAAGGAGTACGTCAAGGCTGTATATTGTCATCCTGCTTATTTAACTTATATGCAGAGTACATCATGAGAAATGCTGGGCTGGGTGAAGCACAAGCTGGAATCAAGATTGCCAGGAGAAATATCAATAACCTCAGATATGCAGATAACACCACCCTTATGGCAGAAAGCAAAGGACTAAAGAGTGTCTTGATGAAAGTGAAAGAGGAGAGTGGAAAAGTTGGCTTAAAACCGAGTATTCAGAAAATGAATATCATGGCATCTGTCCCATCACTTCATGGCAAATAGATGGGGAGACAGTGGAAACAGTCTTTATTTTTTGGGCTCCAAAATCACTGCAGATTGTGATTGCAGCCATGAAATTAAAAGATGCTTGCTCCTTGAAAGAAAAGTTATGACCAACCTAGACTGCATATTAAAAAAAAAGACATTACTTTGCCAACAAAGGTCCATCTAATCAAAGCTGTGGTTTTTCCAGTAGTCATGTTTGGATGTGCAAGTTGTAACTATAAAGAAAGCTGATCATCAAAGAATTGATGGTTTTGAACTATGGAGTTGGAGAAGACTCTTGAGAATTCTTGCAATTCAAGGACGTCCTACCAGTGCATCCGAAAGGAAATCAGTCCTGAATATTCATTGGAGGGACTTATGCTGAAGTGAAACTCTAATACTTTGACCACCTGATTCAAAGAACTAACTCATTTGAAAAGACTCTGATGCTGGGAAGGATTGAAGGCTGGAGGAGGAGATGAGAGAGGATGAGATGGTTGGATGGCATCACTGACTCAATGGACATGAATTTGAGTAAACTGTGGGAGTGGTGATTTACAGGGAAGCCTGGTGTGCTACAATCCATGGAGTTGCAAAGAGTTGGACACGACTGAGCAACTGAACTGAAGAGATCGTTAGTTTTAAAAAAATTTGTGGAACTTTGTGGAATAGTGTACTTCTTCAGAGTAGGTTTATTTAGGTAAGAGATTTTGCAGTTTCAGAATCAGCCTTACCTATCAGCCATTAAAATTTTGGGGTAAAAATATCAGATAATATTGTGGTAATGACTCGCTGTGTAGTTCCACTTTAAGAGTTTTTTAAATCTGCCTCTGCATATGCATAATACTTTGGCTTTTGATACAAAGTTCTCATGTTACAGTCTTTTTCTTCAGAATTCACTAGACCGCCCCCTGGCCCCTCCAATTCAATATTGTATGTCTACTAGGTACTCTCATACCCTCATCTTTTTTAAAAACCTCTGTATACTTGTAGAATTTTCTTTGTGTGTATGAACTTTGAGATTTAGAAATTTCACCAGAATATGATGAGATGGAAGTTTATTCATTGTTTTTTTTTCCCCCTTTTTACACAGTAGGTACACGGAGTTGCATTTTGGTTAGGCATTAGATTTAAATTCAGCCAGTAACGTGAAAACTGCATATTATCATTTTCCCATTTAACATTCCTTAGGAAGCACTACATTGTGCTTAGTTGCTCAGTCGTGTCTGGCTCTTGTGACGCCATAGATTGTAGCCTGGCAGGCTCCTCTGTCCATGGGAGTCTCTAGGCAAGAATACTGGAGTGGGTTGCCATTTCCTTCTCCAGGGGAGCCCTGCTTTGGAAGCTGATATTTCATCTCTCAGTAAGTTGGGCTTAGGTAGCTTTTCTTCTTAGCATTAAAACAAATTTTTTCGTTGTTGTTGACCACTAAATAACGAGGAAGATTTGCATTGTTTGAAACCATTTTTTAAGCTCTAGAATTGAAAGTGTAATGAGATAGTCATACTAAGAGAGGCACACTGGAGCTGTGCTCAAGAAGAACAAGTTCATATCTCATATTGCGTGCTTATATGGAATGGCAGGTAGAATGGCTTGTTCTGTTTAAATTATTTCATATTCTTTCATGTATGGTTGAACTCATGTAACTTAAAATGTGTGTATGTTGTGATTTCTCTTATTAGTGAGTTGTTATTGTTGTTCTGAACACATTTATGTTTTTCAAGGTAGGAACATTTCTTCTGTTACTTTACTACCTATACTCTGTTATCTCTTTCTGGAATTCCAGATAGGTATATTTGCTCTATCTCTTTTCTCTATGATGCTTTATTTCTCTTTGTTTGGTGTGTTACTTTTTGCTTTATGGTTTTGAGACTGTGTTATTAGGTACAAAGAGATTTAGATTGTTATCTTTCTGGTGATTAAACTCTACTTTTTCTGATATTGAAGTAGTCATATCAGCTGTTTTTTGATTAGTGTTGAAGAATTTTCACCCTTTTATTTTCAGCCTGTTTTGTAGTCTTATATTTATGCTTTATATGTAGCAAATTGTTAGGTTTTCTTTTTTATTTAGACTGACAGTTTTTGCCTTTTTTTTAGGGCTCTTAGTCTATCTTCGTATAATGTAATGGCTGATATACTTGGCTTTAAGTCTCCCATTGTACCATTTTTTTTTTTCTTTGCCGGTTCTGTGTTCTCTTTTCTCTTTTTTTTTTCTTGCTTCTTCTTGGTTGCAGTTTTTTCTTTTAGTTTACCAGTTGTATATTCTTTTACTCTTCATCTTGTGCCTCTTAAATATATCTTTGACTCATTACTTTTACCATTTATTGGGTAATACAAGGCCTTTAGAACACCTTAATTCTATTTTTCCTTTTCTTTTAATTTTTATGTTGCTATTGTTACATATTTTAGTTCTGTTTATATTTGATATCCACAAGACATTATATTGTGTCATTACTGGTTTAGATTAACTGATGCTGTTTTTATTTATCAGTTGCTCTTCCGTTTCTTTCTGCATCTCTGAGCTTCTATCTGGGATTATTTCCTTCTACCTGGAGAATATTCTTTAGTGTTTAGGTCTGCTGGACATGAATTCATCCAGCCTTTTTCTGTCTGAAAACTTTTGTTTTTTGTTCAGCTTTAATTTTTTTTGGTGGGGGATGGTGGATGTAGAATTCTAGGTGGATGGTTTTTTCTTTCAGCCCTTTAAGAATGTCGTTTCACTGTGCACTGAACTCTATTTCTGATGAGAAATCAGCCGTAAGTCTTATTTTTCCTCTTGTGGAGAATGTGCTTCCCTCCTTCTTTGCCTCTTTGACTGCCACTTTTAAAATTTGTTTTCAATCTATGACTTTCAGAAATCTGACTGTGATGAGCCTCGTTGTCAGTTTCTTTGTATTTTTCATCCTTACAGAGTTTCTTGTATCTGTGGAATGATTACTTTAATCACTTCTGTAAAGTTCTTGGCCATTATCTCTTCAAATATTTCTTCCCCATTGTAGTTTAGTCTAGTTTGGCTTTTTTGAGTCCTCATCATTCTTATGGGTTCAGAACAACTATGGATTTTGTAGCTGATCTGTCCTATTTTGACTGTTGGGTAAGAGCAAGTCTCTTAAGACTTTCTACATTCTAACCAGAGACAGCACTCCATTTATTGATTTCTTAATTTCATTTATTGCATTTTTCGGATCTAGAATGTCTATTTTGTCTTATAGTTTCTAGGGCCCTGCTGAAATTCTCCATATTGTATCTTTATTCCTTTAATCCATCCTGTCATACGTGTTCCCATGAGAATTTGCTTTTGTATTTATTATTTCTTCTGGTCTAGGGATTTTTGTGTGTTTTTATGTGCTTGTTTATTTGTTATTGAGTGTCAGGGATTGTGTATGAAAAATCTGAATGCTACTGTCTTCTCCCAGAAAGGATATACCTTTGCTTCTCTTCTGGTTTGTGGTTACATGAACTCACTAACAATCTCAGATCACTTTAACCCATTCAGGGATTGAGATGATTTAAAATTGGGCTTCAGAATTTATGAGCTGAAATATTTTGGGTTTACCTTTATTTCTTATATGTAGCCCTTTGAGGTCCTAATGGACAGTCGAAGGAGTTAACCCTCCTCCTTGGCAGTCTCTCACTCCAGGTTTTGTCCCCTCAGGGCTTACGTCTGTCAAAAGCGTCACTCCCCTTCTCAGTCTCTTCAGCAGTGGTGGCCTTTAGAATCCACAGATACCTCTAGGTGAAAAAAAACCCAGCGCCAAGTACCAGATTTATTTATTTGAATTTTCTTGTTTTCTGGATCTTGGTCCCTTAATTCCTCATGACCTTGATTGCCTTCACACAGATCTTTTGTATTTTGTCTAGCTTTTTATTTCTTTTCAGTGGAGGAGTTGATTCGAGTTGATTCGAATCATCTACTTTGTCATTCCTGCTGGAAACTGGAGTCTTGCAATGCCCCTTTCATCATTATTCTTATTTGTGTTCTATGAAAAAATTTCGCACTTGTCTCGTTTTTCATCATGTGCAGTCTGCATTTATTGCCCCTGTTATATTTTGCTTCAGTTGATAGAACAGCTACTTCTTTAGCTCCTACGTCTCTTAAAGGTGGGTAATTGTGATGGTTTGATAGTGTCTGTGTGTGCTCAGTTTTGCTGGTTGATACGGACTTTTTTAAACTTACGTGGGCTTATGTTCTAATGCTTCAGGTCTAGATGAAAGAAGAGAAAATTTTAGACTTTCATTAATTTTATGTTGCTAGATCATTGGTTTGGTGGTTTGCAGGGATTAAGGGCAAGGTATAGTTAGTCTGTTGTGAAATCGGGAGGTTTATTGCTGCAGTGTTTGTTTTCAGTGCTGGAATTAAAAAATTTGCAATTTAAGTACTGGCGCAGTAGCAGCCTCTTCTCTTTCTACCCCTTGTCTCAAAACTTTGTTTAGCACATGATTTGCAGTGTGAGTGCTTTGCCAAATGCTTTGCCAGGCTTCTTTCTTGGAGGCAGCCCTAGGCCCACATATGGTTGGCACTCTTCTGTGATTTTCACTGGGCTACAGATTTTCCTCCCAGGTGTTTTTAAAAAATGTAATCCTTTGATTATTTCAGTGTATATTGGTGGTGGAGTGTTGGGTAGGCATTGATTACATTTATGAGCTCAGTTTTGCCATCTTGAACTGATAATCTACACTTTGTATGTTTTCTCTTTTTCAGTTGGTTTAGTTTGGTGTCTGACGCAATTAAAAAAGAATAGTTATTATTTTCTTTTTACTTTTACGTACATATAGATTATAATGAAGTTTCTGAATGACTCTAATAGGCCAATTAACTCTTGCCTGATAGGAACTCTTCTGCCTGTATGCTAAGTTGCTTTGGCTGTGTCTGACTCTTTGCGACCCTATGGACTCTTGCCTGCCAGGCTCCTTTGTGGGATCCTCCAGGCAAGCATAGTGGAGTCGGTTGCCTTGTCCTCCTCCAGGCGATATTCCCGACTCAGGGGTGGAACCTGTGCAATGGATGGAACAATCTTCTCCGTTGGCAGGTGGGTTCTTTACCACCTAGCAGCACCTGGGAAGCCCAGGAACTCTTGTAGAATGGAGTATTTTTTTATTCCACACAATATTTTTGTGAATGTTGAGTATGTTTTCAGGGCTGTGCCAGGTTTTGGGATTATAGATTTGAGCAAGTCTCTCGATCCTGTGTATCTGTTCTTGAGGTTGAAAGACTTTTCTTTGAGAGGATGAAAGCCACAGTGTTATTACAATGTTGATTTTTTTTTAACCTATTGTTAATTATACATGTGTATAAAGTGTTGATAATAGTTCTTTATGTAGAAAATATTCCAGTTAAAGTCTTGCTTATAATTTTGGTTGTGTTACTCATTTTTCCCCCATATATAGTAAATTTCAGTTTGTCCTCAAACAGGTGACCATATCAAATAATAAGGGTTCATGTTTTTCATATGATTGCATTTACTCATGAAAAGTGGGATGGCATGACTTCTTTTTTTAATAAGGAATTCAGAGTTCAGTAAGATGGGTAGGACATGAAGCAGAAAAAGTAAAAGTATTATATATTCATTATACAACCTTTTACTTACAGGAAGAAAAAAATAGGAATCTGCTTTAGCCTTAAATCTAGAGTTTGCCAGTCTGAGAATCATTCTTTGAAAGTAGTTTGAATGATTAGGTATAGTAGCAGGAATTAGGAAAGTAGATAGCTGAGGCCACAGGGTGGATTGGAAAAGAACATGGCTAGCTTCATTATGCTGTTTCATAAGAATAAGGTTTTATCTGTTACAGACATAAAATACACTGTAAGGAAATTTGGCTGTCTTCACTTTATATCCAGTAAGAATGGTACAGTTTAGGAAAGGCTGTTTAAATTGAGTCTTCCTGACTAGTGTTTTGTTATGATGTAACTTGTTTTCCTCATATGTTGTTCTTAGGAGAAATACATTATTTTATGTATGTTATGCTATGGACTCAATCTGACAAAGTAGACTTGACACCAGACCTTCCCTTTTTAATGCAGCGGCTTTCACACTTAAGTGTTACATCTTAACTTTGTGAGATATCCTGAAGTACTAATACCTTTAATTACATTAAACAAATGAAGTGTTAGTCTACAAACTGTAAATATGACATATAAATGCAGTTCAGTAGTTCAGTTGAAGAAATCTTTTTTTAAATAAAATTTGTTTTATGTATTTATTTTTGGCTGTACCGGGTCTTCGTTGCAGCACGCCGGGGCTTCTCTTGGGTTGTGGTGCACAGGCCTCTCGTGGTGGCTTCCCTTGTCGCGGAGAACAGGCTCTAGGGCACATGGGCTTCTGTCGCAGTGCATGGGTTCAGAAGTCCTTGCGCACAGGCCTGTTTGCTGTGTGGCATGTGAAGTCTTCCTGGATTAGGTATTGAACCTTTTCCCTGCACTGATAGGTAGATTCTCAATCACTGGACCCCCAGGGAAGCCTTGAAGAAATATTTAATGAATATCTGTTGTGTACCATGACACAAGATAATTTCATGATGAAAATGAATTATGGAAGAGGTAGAAAAAAGCAGAAGTAAGATTCTTGCATGCCTTTCCCCCCGAATGACATCAGTGGTTGACAGTATCTTTTAAGATTAGTTGAAGTCTTCATAGGGACTGGCTTTAGTCAAGGCCAGCACGCTTAAGTAATTTTTGAAGTATAGTCACTATTTTTCAGAGCATCATTATACGCATACTAACATAGAATCTGTACTCCAGAGGCCTGGGAATCTGCATTTTAAGAACCATTGAGGTTTCTTATTCAGAAGCTTGAGAAATATTTTCTAAGTGTTGACTAAAAGTCTTATGTATATAAACTTGAAAAATTCTTTCTCCGAAACAGAATTTCAGACTGATTCATTCAGTAAACCGTTATTGAGTACATGCTGTATGCTAAACTTTTATGTTGCAAGTGTTGAGGACGATTCAGACTTACACCTTGCTTTAGTCAAGGTCACTTTAATGGGAGTGAGACAGGAAAGGTGATTTATGCATGGCCTAACTTTAAAGAATTTGAAATCCCACTAACGGTATTTAAACGACCATTAGAATACATGCAAGAAAAAAGCCCGCAGTGTGTCTGCGTGTGTGGTGGCGCTGGTGGTGCTGGTGCTGCCGCACAGGTGGGCTGTGCGGGAGTCTGCACAGTCTGCAGTGACTTCTTGGATTAGGATGATGGAGGTGGAGAAGAGTTTATGGAGTAGGAAGACATTTAGGTGATGAAATAGCTTTTGGTGGTAGGTTGGACTTTGTGGTGAGAAGTGTGTCCAAGAAGACTCCTGAGGTTCTTTAGAATTTGTATAGTAGGATGTATGTTGTTATCTTTTGAGAGGAAAGAAGTAAGTTTATGGGGGACAAGAAGAACCTGAGTTTAATTTCGGACATAATGAATTTGATATGCCTTAGAGTTAGCCAGGAAGGCAGTTTGTTACTGTCCAGAGTGCAGTGAAAGATGTGGACTATAGGTTTGTGAATCATCTGTTTAGCATATGGTCAAGTGAAGAGGGTGGGCTGTTAGAGGGCAGAGAAGTGAGTGGAGGAGTAGGAGGAAAACCAGGAGAGGGTTGTATCATAGACATCAAGAAAGGAGTGTCAGATTTGCTGACAGATTAAGTATGGTGAGACGTGAAGGGTGTCTTTTGCATTAGGCTACCCATGAGTCATTGGTGACTTTACCTAAGAGTTTTAAGTGGAATTTGAAAGCAGGTTGAGGGACAAGTGGGAAGGGAGAAAATGAAGACTGCAAAGTTCCAGAAATGTATCTGTGAATGGGGATGACTGAATGTAATGGTTGAGGTCTAATAAGAATGGTATGTGTGTTTAATGGGCAAGACTCTTGAACATGTTTGAATATACAAGGAAAATGAAATGGTCAATAATGTTTCCTGCGAAGGTTGGGAGAATATGGAGTTGGTTCTAAGCACAAGTAGAAAGATTTCCAGTAGCTCAGAGAGGAGGAGAGGGGCTTCCCCAGTGGTTCAGTGGTAAAGGATGTGCCTGCAATGCAGGAGATGCAGGTTTGATCCTTGGGTCAGGAAGATGCCCTGGAGCAGGAAATGGCAACCCACTCCAGTATTCTTCCCTGGGAAATCCCATGGACAGAGGAGCCTGGCATGCTGCAGTCCATAGGGTCAGAAGAGTTGGACATGACTGAGTGACTAAACAGCAATAACAGAGGAAGAGAGATAAGGTACTCTTCAACTGGAGGGAAGGAGTGTAGAATATGTGGATATTCTTAATATGGAAGTGAGGTCTTCTGTGCATGTAGAGAGTTGAAAAGCAAGAACCAGTTTTCAGGAGAGTTGGGGAATGAGTTGATCACAGAGTTATTATTATCAATACTTTAAAAAAAGTACTAATACAAGAATATATCATATTAGATAAACCATGAATTTGAATTCTGTGGGAATAGCATGGTTTTCTATGCCTTTCTCCCTCTCATAGACTAGGGGCCCATGAGGTGAGCACCTTCAAGGTAGTAGGTTCTCAGTAAATATTTACCCTAAACTAGGCTCTTTAAATAAAAAATGCATCAACAGCAACTACTCTTGACTGTCTTAAATTTTGTAGAAAGATCATGGCATCTGTCCCATCACTTCCTGGCAAATAGATGGGGAAACAGTGGAAACAGTGGCTGACTTTATTTTTCTGGGCTCCAAAATCACTGCAGATGGTGATTGCAGCAATGAAATTAAAAGACGCTTACTCCTTGGAAGGAAAGTTATGACCAACCTACACAGCATATTGAAAAGCAGAGACATTACTTTGCCAACGAAGGTCCGTCTAGTCAAGGCTGTGGTTTTTCCTGTGGTCATGTATGGATGTGAGAGTTGGACTGTGAAGAAAGCTGAGTGCCAAAGAATTGATGCTTTTGAACTGTGGTGTTGGAGAAGACTCGTGAGAGTCCCTTGGACTGCAAGGAGATCCAACCAGTCCATCCTAAAGGAGATCAGTCCTGGGTGTTCATTGGAGGGACTGATGTTGAAGCTGAAACTCCAGTACTTTGGCCACTTGATGCAAAGAGCTGAGTCATTTGAAAAGACCCTGATGCTGGGAAAGATTGAGGGCGGGAGGAGAAGGGGACAACAGAGGATGAGATGGTTGGATGGTATCACTGACTCAATGGACATGGGTTTGGGTGGCCTGTGGGAGTTGGTGATGGACAGGGAGGCGTGGTGTGCTGCAGTTCATGGGGTCACAAAGAGTCGGACACGACTGAGCAACTGAACTGAATGATAGAGGAAGAAGCCTCCTTCACTTATTAATTCTGTGTTTCATTCACCATTTCATCAAATCTCTCCCTGCAGCCTACTACTAAGCTTTTCTCTTTAATTAACTATCTGATTTACAAAGCAGATTTTGCTCATTTGAGGATTCAATCCATGTCTAAACAGATAAAGGTAACAACAGCTCAGGCATAGTTAAGATACATTGTAAGTGCGTTTGGAATTTGACCTCAGGACAATTCACTTGGGCACATCCATCTCTAAAAACCTGTGGTGTCTAAAAATGGGGACTTTTATAATCTGTCCCCCCCCCCGCCATTTAGAGGCTAATTATGTAGTGTATTTGTCTCAGGATTAGGCAGCCTCCTTGTTTCTCCCTGTCTAACCTATCTCTCCCTTTGGCCATTTTGTTACTCCTGGGTAAGTTAAGGAGAAGAAAAGCATAGAAAGGAGATAAATTAATGACCAAAATGAAACTCTCTTGCTTGCTAGTTTCTTGCTGCTTCTTTCTTATTTCTGTGGTCCATTGGAATCTGTCAGACGTGTTATAATATTTAGTGTAATAAAATGGGTTTTCAGTATGTGAAGTAACTCTTTTGTTGTTTAGATGATAGAGCTAATGAACAGTTCCAGGCAGATAGAATTATTTCCTTATGTTTCCATATAGGCATATGGCTTTTAATGGGTGGAGAGGAGCCCTTTTCTTCACGCCCCTCCCCCCTGTAACTGTCAGTCTAACCCTTAGCCCTAGGCATCTGCAGCCGCCTCCTCCCTGCTTCCACTGATCGCTGTGCAAGAGTATGAAATACTGTCATTTGGTGACCTGAGCAGAGTGTGACCAAGGTCAGGCAGGGTGCAGAGGCCAAATGGAATTCAGATTATGATCCCTAGACCATGCTCCTCTAAGTAGTGGCTTTAATTTTTATCTCTGTATCCTCAGCGCCTAATCTGGTATCTGGCATATATGATGTCTCCAGAAATGTTTTATTTTTGAATGAAAGGCTATTTCAGAATTAAAGTATAGGAGACATTCTTTATCTTTCTGATTTTATAGATGGAAACCTTCAGACTTAGATTCAGTAGTAGCTGTTTATGTTCCTCTGATGTAGCTAATTATATTTTAAACCATACAAAAAGGTAAGTGAATATAATATATAATTGTGCCCTTCCAGGAGCCCCAAGTTAAGTAGGCTGTCAGTAAGCCATTTATCTGGCAGCTTTCCTCTGTGTGTGTGTTAGGTGGGGTGGTGGGGGAGCGTTTGATGGTAGTGGTTTTATTTTCATCTTGTTTCTGGTGCCGGTATTTTTGGGATACTGTGATACGGTGGGTACAGAGTTGCAGAAGGTGTAGCTTTTGCCCTAAAGGAACTTGTCTAATGTATCAGAGACAACATAAGAATCAGTATGTCTTAAATCGATAGATGATTAAATGCCAAGTAAGTGGTATAAGCTACTTACTTTATATAAGCCAGCTTTATAGCCAGCTTTATAAAATGAAAAAGAAATGCTAATGATCCATCATTAGGAAGACATGCGTTTTCAGTCGCTTTTGTAGAAGTGAAAGCAAATTTGAGTTGGGAGAACTCTGTCTGGAAGTACATGTTGTTGATTATTATCTCCTTGATGGAGATGGTGGATGGGTGTTGCTCGATGTAAACTGTCCATGTGGAGATTAGGCTGGTTGATGGAGTCTTTTGTGTCATATGATGCTGTCACCAGCTAAGGAATTCAGCCCATTCGTTTCAGTTGACTAGTGCTGTCCTATTATAAAATAATTTTATCCACATGTGTGTGCGTGTGTGAAAAAATTCATGAATTTCTTTTTTTTCCCCACTGAAAGAGGATCTTCAAGATCAGCTGCTTCACTCCTTCCTTTCTCTCTGGGCCACTTGATGAGCTGGAACATTACTTGAGCTCTAACTGACACTGTGACTCTTTTTTCTTGTAAATTGTAGCTTATTTTTCCTCTGTTGAATTTCCTTTCTTGCTACATTTAGCAAAATATTCTCCACATATAACTTTCTCATATTTTCACTACTTGGGGAAGAGTTGAGTGTGGCAAGTGAGGGTAGAAATTTGGGAGGGAAATGGTGAAATGTTGACTTCAGTGAATTTTTCAGAAGTACAGAGAACCAGGAACGTAGGTGCAGTTCTGGTCTCCCTTCTGGCTGCTTTTGGTTTGTCATGGCATAACTTCACCTGCAGACAGTCATGATGAGTATTTTCCTTTTTACCAATAGCAACATGGGGATCCTGTGACATATAGAGATAGGAGAAGCTATGAAGATAATGACACTTAGTGTCTAACATTTACTCTTAAGCGTTAGTAATCTAGTTGAGATGTACTACCTTTAAAAGGTTTATGGTTTGATTGAGGGGTAAAGGACCTGAAAAAGTTAAATCGCTGTGGTATATATCTTGTCCTTTGTGCCAGATGAATGCTCATTACTATTTTCCCTGGGTCTAGAAAAGTGCCAGGTAGTTGATTTTCAGTAAGTATTGATTGATGGGAGTCTTCCCTGTAGCTCAGATGGTAAAGAATCTGCCTGCACTGCAGGAGACCTGCGTTTGATTCTTGGGTCAGGAAGATCCCTTGGAGAAGGAAATGGCAACCCACTCCAGTATTCTTGCCTGGAGAATCCCATGGACAGAGGAGCCTGGCGGGCTACGGTCCATGGGGTCGCAAAAGTGTCAGACGTGATTGAGTGGCTAACACTACAATTGTTAACTACTGTTGATCGATGGATAGACATACATTGTATGCTTCAGCACACATTGTTGTATGTATGTATCAACATACATTGATAGTAAAGGTGCGAGAGCCTCTGAGGGCTGTGGCACTCAGAGAAGGTCTGGGCTCTTGGCCAGTGCAAAGGTAAGTAGGTTTTTTCCGTCTGGTCTGTGTTTCTGATCGTCCTGACCGCAGCGCCCCCACTCCTCCCACCTCTTGCTTCTTCCTTCTCATAACCGATTTCTTCTGAAGCAAGCCTGATTCTCCTACTTCTGTTTTGCCACTGCTTTGTGTATCTCCTTAAGTCTTCCTTTCTCCTTCTCTTCCTAAGTCATGGCTACTTATCTCCTTGGATTTAGAGGGATCCTGTTTTGTTTTATAAGGTGACTGTGTTTCCTTAGGTCCTAGTTCCCTCTTCCCCTGAAGGGGAGGTGAGACATTATCTGGAAAAGACCTGAGTTATCAGAAAAAGGTTCAAAACATCTATGATTAAGAGGAAAATTCTGTAGGATAGGTGACACACACAGCAGTTTTTGAGCCACGTTTTCAGACTGTCATAACTACATTTTAATTGGCTGTATTTTTTTAAGCACAAATCAAAACTAGTTATGTTCTCCACCCTCCTCAGTGTGGGCAGTATAAAGGCCTGTTTCACAGAGAAGAACTCCTAAACCAGCAAGTACAAGGAAGCCTGTGTGAATGAAGTTGTGCTCTATAGCTCAGTGACTTCCTCTGACTTAAGGGGTAGCTCTTGGCAAGTTCAGATAGTTTGTGTTTTCTGAGGGAGAAGTCCAGTCTATTTAACTCTGTTTAGTAAAGTCTTAATTATGATTCTCCAATGGGAAACAGACTCTCAGAGTCATTGATTCATTCAACAAGCATTTGCATTGAGTCGCTAACATGTGTGAGGCACGGTGCTAGGTACTGGGAGATGGAAGAAATGTTATCAGTCTAATATAGGGCATGGCGTGCATAAAAATAGTCATAATGCTGCATAGAAAGTGATGGATGCTATAAAAAGGGTGCAGAGTGCTTTGGGAGTTCCAAAGATGGAGAGCTTACTTCCAGAAAGTTATTCAATTACCCTAAGTGACTCAGGGTACACTTTATAGGGATGGTAGAATTTGAACTGAATGGGGAAAGGCTGTGTCTGAACACAGGCTGTTGGCCCTGGCTGAGTAGAGGATGTGGAGATGGGAAGGGGGACAGGAAATATAAAGAGCAAACATCTGTAAGTAGGAATGCATTTGTATATAGGCACAGAAAATGCTTTGTAATTTAGAGTGTTACTCTGAAGCACAAGATAGGGATCGGTGCTTGATCTGGCAATGGAGTGTGCTTTGGAGGAATGGGAGGAATGTGTGAATTGGAGGAATGGGTTGTGAGTCTAGGCTATTTACCAAAATTGGTGTTTCTTGGGCTATTGGTCCTCTAGTCAAGAAGTTATTGGTTTTATTGTGGGGGGAAAAGTATTCACTACTAAAATAAGTTATAGAATTCCCTGGAAGAATTGATACTGATATCTTAGAATGACTTCTGTGATACACTGTATTCAGTTTTGTTTCTGTGTTAAAAATAGTGGCTGTTCCAGTGTTCTGTAGATTTTATCATTTGAAATTTGTTGCAGTTTTTCACGATGATGTCTTCAAGGATGATTGAAGAGCAGCAGTGTAGGTGATTGGGCTGACCTCACTCCCCTCTTCTCATTCCACAGAAGGTTCTGTGTAATTTAGATAATGGCAGTGCTTGCTACCTTCCTACTCCGCAAGAAGTCCAGTGCACAGTCAAACATTCTTAGAAGGTTTTAGGGGCCCTGTGGAGTAGGGCACGGCGTGGGCAATCGTTGGTTACACAGATATAGGAGATGCCCTATGCTTCTGCCGTGGAACATACAGTTGGTTTTATTTTCCTTGTGTCTTTCTGCAATCTCTTCCTTATGCCTACTCACTAACAGCACTGGGTGTTTCTAACGTTTGGGGAACTTTGGAAAAGTTGGTTAACCTCTATGTGCCTCAGTTTTCTTGTGGAAAGCTCTTTATGTCGGAGACTTAAGAAGTATGTTCCACCTAACAAGTCATTTACTCTGTGGTTTTATTCCTAGTAAGTGACAAGCAGGAATTTGAATTTAGGCAAGACTCTTAACCAGCTGGCTATACTGCAAAATACTCAACAGTGTAGATTTCCCTCCTGAAATGCTGGCTTTTCTCGTTTGACCTGCACTCACTCCCATTCCTTTTGTTTCCTCGTACCTACTTCTGCTGTTCCAATGAGAAAGGAAAGAAGTTCTTTTTAAATTGTTTGGGAATGTATATGGTGAAGATAAGGCCCATTACAGTATTGGAGGCTTATCGTTACTGGTTATTTACTGACCAAATCCTTTGCTCCAAAGAGCAGAGGTTTTGCTGTAAAAAGTTTGGAATGTATTGTATCATATGCTGTTATGATAGGGCCCCAAATTTGTGACTCCAGGAATACAAATTTTGTATTAAAAGTATCCTCGTGTTAAGACGTACAAGGTAATTTTTAGAAATCATTTCCCCTGAAAACCAGAGTTAGTAAAAAATGCCAATAGTTTTTCTTGTTAATGGGTGAAATTACCTAATCTTAGTCTTGGCCTTTTTTTTTTAATTTTAATTTTTATTGAGGTATAATTGAAATGTAGATATAGTTGAAAGGTAGATGTAGATTTTAAGTGTACTATTCAGTCAGTTTGAATATATAGTTTTAAGTTTTTGCAGTTTTTTCAATTGGTTTGTGAAGATATATTCTGATTTAAATAGTCTCTCTTTTTTTTCTATGTATGTTATGAAATTCATATGTATTTTCAACTCATATTTTTTCTACTCAGGCATATGTCAAACAGTAATCTGGTAGTGGAGGTGATCTTTTGTATGAACTTCTGATATACTTGAATAGTTTCCCTTCAAAAACGGACTGTTAGTGTTGGATCTACATAGAGTGAATAAATTTCCTGGGAGGAAACGATAATAAAATATTCAGGAAGTTATTAGGAAATGAGAACTTGTGTTCTTGTTCACTTAGATAAGCTGCCGAAACCTTTGTGTATATTAGAACAGTTTGTGTTAGAGGAAGAAATGAGAGGTTTGGCAACTTTCTTCTGATAGCGTTAGGGGCTGTGGACTCTAGAATGATGGAGTGTATGGTCCAAAGTTGAAAGAAAAATTTCCCGAAGCCAAGTTGTTTGAGAGTTGTTTTGTCTCACTTGAGCGTTTCTGTCAAGGAATAAAAGTAAGAGCTTTCTGAAGCTGGGTTATGTAAACAAGAGCCCAGGGGGGAATTGTTTCCTATGTTCCCCTCCTTGGTTCTAACAGTTTTTCTTCCTCTGCTTTGTTCCCTTGTCATCATTAGACTGTTTGGCTCTGTCCTTAATTTTAGCCATTTTGTTCTAAAGTAACTAAGAACACTCACTCTCTAAGCAGTATTTTTTCTTTTATTGACTGGAATTGATGTATCAGCTGTTGTATTTAGCAAACTGGATTTAGGGGCTTGTTTTTCCTTAGCATGTGTTCATGGCAGGGCGATTCACCCTGAAGTTTATGAGTTCTGGATCCCTTCACTTTCAGGGACCCCTTTTAGGGTCTGGAGAGTCTCTGACAGTGTGTTCAGTGCTTATATATATATTTTTGTAAAGTCTGCAAAATTGAGAGTTTCTTCCCTATTCTTTTTCTTACAGAAGACCCCCACATTATATATTTTTCAAACGCTGCAAAGTTCAGATCGGCCCTGGTTCATTAGGCAGCTTGAGTATTGATTTCTAATTGTGGCTGAGGTAGATTTGAAGGAAGATACCAGGAAGGAAATATTAGTGAGGAAGCTGAGCTATTTCCTGGAATTTGCAGTGGCCAGGGGTTTATTTCTGAGTGTTGGGACCTATGGCTTCTGCTTCTGCAAACATGGGTCAGAAGGAGGCAGGAGAAGTTGAATTAGGGCTGGAGGAGAGGTGGAAGGGACAGTATGCCACCACCTGGAGAGGATGACCAGGTGAGGATGTTCTCCTCAGATAGAAAATAAGCATTTGCAAGAAGTGCTTCTAATAGCGTCTTGTAACTGAGAATCCATTCCAAGATAACATACTTCATCTTGAAATCTAATGTATTTTTAGAATTTAAGAACCACTTTTTTGAAAAATTTTGAGAAGTCAGTTTCTTAGTTAACGGATTCACTTGAGATTAGTCTTTATTGATTTGAATAATTCTGAAAACACTGAAATGTCACTGGTTTTTTTTGTTGTTGTTGTTGCTATAACTTGAGTTTTGATAGCTTCTTGGTTTTTGGTAGGTCTTCTCTTATCCTTTCTTCTTTACTCTTTCCACAGTTTTTTTTTCATCTCTTCCTTTCTTTATGTTTGGAGTCAAAGCTCTTTCTTACACTTCTGAGGATTTTGAATGACTGGACTGTGGGTAACCACATTTTAAAATTGTATTTTAGTATTCTGCCCTCTTTAAAGATAATTGTGTGCTCTGCATGGCCTGGAGACAAATTTACAGTTAAATAGAATGAAATGTTCTAAGGAGCAATTGTATCTAGCCTGTGGTTAACTGACTCAGGTTCAGATATGCTTAAAATTATTTCACTTTTCCGGGACTTGCCTGGCAGTTCATTGGTTAAGACGTTGCCTTCCAATGCAGGGAGCGTGGGTTTAGTCCTTGGTTGGGAAGCTAGGATCCCACATAGGTCGCAGCACAAAACCAAAATGTAAAACAGAGGCAATTTTGTAACGAACTCAGTAAAGACTTTACAAACTGTTCACATTAAAAAAAAAACTTTAAAAAAGTTATAAAAAAAATTGCACTGTTCCGAAAATTCCTTCTAATTGGACTAACTTCTCAGGACTGATAAGAGCATTTCTAGAAAGTTGTATGGATCTGCCACCTGGTGGTGAAGTATTACAGCAAGCACTAAGTATTTGATAAGCATTAAGATTTAAAGTCTGCTTAAGCTCTTTAGATATGACATTTTCCTCTTCTAATTTTTTTGACTGAGAAAGTGTTACTTAAACACGACAGAATAGGGAAATTTCAATTAATGTATTTCTGTCGACTGCATTGTATAGGACTCTTCCTGGCTAATGAAATTTATATATTACTGAGTTGAATAGTTATTCCAATCAATATGAGAATGTACGCCCCTTAAATTGAAAAAGATGAGCTCTTTGAGAAGTTCGTCAATTATTTTAAAATTTTAATATGAATAGTCATTGACTCAGAAAAAGAAATCACGGGACAATTTTTTGGAGAGAGAAATAAAGCATACTGTTTATTCACTTTGAAAAACAGCTGCAAGCATTTTAAAGCTTTTTGTTTTTATTTTTAGCAAATAGATAAGCAGTATCTTATGGCCCTCAATTAGATTATATTATTAATACAAACAAATACTTAGTATGTACCGGGAACTGTGGTAAGTATAGAAGAAAAAGCAGTGAATAAAAGCCCCAATTTTTTTTAACCCTGTGGAGTTTCTAATCTAGCAAGGGAGACATACAGCATATTTATGATTTAGTTTCATTCAGTGTGGCCTGATTGTTTTCCAGAATTGTTTGTGCTAGTTTATACTCCCACCAGCAATACATGTGAATCACCGTCTCCTCTATCCTTGCTGGTATTTGATGGGACTTATCTTTCTAACCTGTCATTTTGTCACAGGTATAGTGTTATTTCAGTGTTGGTTGAATTTGCATTTTTCTGATTACTAATGAGTTTTGCGATGATTGCAGCCCTGTAGCTGTCAGCTTCTTTAACTTTCCTATTTACATCCTGTATTCATTTTTATGTCAGGTGTCTAGTCGGTCGTGTTGATCTGCGGTTCGTTGTACTTTCCTGATACCTAATGGGTGTCTTGCAGTGATTGCAGCCTTTCAACTCTCTGCTTCTGTAGCTTTCCTATTTACATTCTGTGTTTATTTTTGTGTCAGGTTACTAGTTTTTATTGTTAATTTGCAGTTCTTTGTACATTCCTGGTAACATTTTTGTTGATTCCAGACACTGCAAATGAGTTTTCTCTGTCCTCTGTTTACTTTGCTTGTGGTGTCCTTTGAAAAGAAATCATTAATTTTAATGTCGTTAAATCTATTGATTTAAAAAAAAAATTTCACTTTACTCTTTGTGCGTCTTTGTGTTAGTGACCCTTGGTCTCCTACATTCTCTGCTTCTTTAATAGTTTTAAATTCCATACTTAGATAACATATCTATTGAGTAACTGTGATATTTCTAGACAATGATATAGAATTGTCAACTAGATATACTAAGTACTTAGCTGAAGCATGAAGCTTAAAGAAGTGCATCAGAGCAACCAGGTGGATGGTGGTATTATTTACTGATTTAGGAAACACAGGTGATGAGAAAGTTTGGGGCAAAAGTAGGGGTTGAGTAAAGATAATTAGTTAAATATTTAAATTAACAGAAAATTAACTGTGCGTGTACATGTAGTTATAGGAATTTTATCAATATATGGTAGATTCCTTTATTTACCTCATGAAGGGCAACCAAATTGTCTTCAGTTTGTAGGGTTTGTAATAAAACAGTTTGTAATAAAACTCTTATTACCATTTATGTATGGGTTTTTGTGTCAACATGTTTTCATTTCTCTAGAGTAAATATCCCAGAGGGAGATTGCTGGGCCATGTAGTAGGTGTTTAATTTTATAAGAAGCTGCCAACTTCTTCTCCAGAGTGGTTGTACTTTTTTACACTCCCTCCAACAATATGTAAGAGTTCTAATTGGTATCCTTACTGGTACTTGTTATTGTCAGTTTTTGTTTTGTTTATTGCCATTCTAGGGGTATCTTGAAGTTTAAATTTGCATTTCTCTAATGACTAATGTTGCTGATCTATCTACATGGCCCTACTACATGGCCCAGGGATTGGGATATTTACTCTAGAGAAATGAAAACATGTTGACACAAAAACTCATACATAAATGCTAATAACAGTTTTATTCATAATCCCTATAAATTGAAGACAATCTGGTTGGCCTTCATCAGGTGAATAAAGGAATCCCATGGACAGACGAGTCTGGCAGGCTACAGTCTGTGGAGTTGCAAGAGTTGGACACGACTTAGTGACTAAACTACTGCTACTAATGTTGTTGAGCATCTTTTTCTGTGCTTACTTGCCATTATTGGTGAAATATTCATTTAAACCTTTTGCCCAGATTAGGTTGTTTCCTAATGGTTGAGTATTCAGTTTTTAGTTCTTTGTATAATATATACACAATTTTCTCTGTTACTGGTTTGCAAACATTTTCTTCCAGTCTGTCTTTTCATACTCTCAATCTTTCAAAGAGCAAAAGGTTTAAATTTTAATGAAGTGTGAATTACTAGTTTTTAAAAATAAAATCCCTTTATCCTCTTTATTTTTGGCTGTGCTGGGTCTTCGTTGCTGCACGTGGGCTTTCTGTGGTTGCGGTGCATGGTCTTTTCATTGTGGTGGCGTCTCTTGTGGCTGAGCACTGGCTCTAGGGTGCATGGCCTCAGTAGTTGTGGTTCCTAGGCTCTAGAGCACAGGCTAAGTAGTTGGTCGTGAATGGACTTAGTTGTTCCACAACCCCAGAGCAGGGATCACACTCATGTCTCCTGCGTTGGCAGCAGGATTCTTTACCATTGAGCCACCAAGGAAGCCGTATCAGTTTTTTTTCCCCTTTATGAATTATGATTTTAGTGTTATGTCTAAGAATTTGTCTAACTTAGGTTTATAAAATTTTTTCTCTTCTGATTTCTTTCAGGAAGTTTATAGTTTACATTTAGTATTTAGATTTATAATTCATTTTGAGTTCTTTTTCATGTAAAGTCATGGTTTTTGCTCCTTTTTGTTGGCATATGGACACTCAGTTGTTCCAACTATACTTGCTAAAAAGACTGTCCATTCTCCATTGAATTGTATTTTCATCTGTTTCAGAAATCAGTTATCATAATTGTGTGAGTATACTGGATTCTCTTTTTGGTTTCAGTGATTTTCATGTCTGTCTTTCTGCTAATACTACAATGTTTTTATTACTCTATCTTTGTTGTTGTTCAGTCACTAAGTTGTGTCCAAGTCTTTGCAATCCCATGGACTGCAGCACGCCAGGCTTCCCTGTCCTTCACTATCTCCAGGAGTTTGCTCAAACTCATGTCCATTGAGTTGGTGAAGCCATCCAACCGTTTCATCCTCTGCTGCCCCCTTCTCCTCTTGCCCTCAGTCTTTCCCAGCATCAAGGGCTTTCCCAATGAGTCGGCTCTTCACATTAGGTGGCCAAAGTATTGGAGCTTCAATGTCAGTCCTTCTAATGAATATTCAGGGTTGATGTCCTTAGCTTTGTAGTAAGTCTTAGAGTGACTTGACTTCTCCAACTTTGTTTCTCATTTTTAAAATTCTTTATTCTACTTTGCTTGCTTTTCTGCATACATTTGAGTCATCTTTTCTTTATCTACAAAAAAACTAGTTGGAATTACGATTAGAATTGTGTTAAATCCATAGAACAATTTGAGGAAGAATTGACATTTTAACTGTGTGAGACTTTCTGTCCAGAAACAAAATGTCTTTTCATTTATTTGGGTCACCTTTGATTTCTTTCATCAGCATTTTGTAGTTCTCAGATACTTAAGTATTTCTTGTGTGGGGAGCTATTGTGAATGGTTTTGTTTTCTAATTTTGATTTCTAATTGTTGATTACCAGTATATAGAAATATGATTGATTTTTTGGTATGTTGATCTTTTATTAATTTTTCTTGCCTTATTACACTTGCTAGGATTTCCAGTAAAGTATGATGTAATAGTGATTTAAGTGTAGACATCCTTAACTTTTTCCTGATCTTAGAAGGAAAGCAGTTCAGTTCTTCACCGTTAGTGATGTTAGCTTTAGGACTTTTGTGGATGCCATTTATCAAGTTAAGTTTCTGTCCTAGCTTGCTGAGACTTCTTTTATCATGAGTGAGATTTGAATTTTGTCAAGGACTTTTCTGCACCTTGGTGAGATCATTCAGTTTTCCATTTTAGTCTGCTAGATTACATTTAGTCTGGTGGATTACATTGTTTAATTTCTGATTATAAAAATAATCTTACATTCCTGGGATAAACTCCCACTTGATCATGACTTAGTATTCTTTATATATATTGCTGAATTTTATTTGCTAATGTTTTCTTAAATTATTTCATCTATGTTAAAGAAGGATTTTGATCTGTAGTTTTCTTATTCTGTCTTTGTCTAGATTTAGTAACCGGATAATGCTGGCCTCATAAAATTAGTTGTGACATGTTCCTTCCTTTTCTGTTTTCTAGAAGAGATTGTGTAGAATGTTACTTTTTCCTTAAATACTTGGTAAAATTCAGTTCTGAAACTAAATATAAAACAGGAAAACTTTTATAATCAGAATAGTAGTGTATTTATTGCAGAAAACTAAGAAAATATTATTAAAAACTTAAAAACTATAGAAATGAATAAAGAGAACCCAAAGTGTTTATCTGACAGTTCAGATGATTATGGTTAACATTTTGGAATTTTTTTTCTAGTTTTCTTCTTCTGCATATATGCTTGTATATTTTTAAAATGAATGTGTATGTGTGTGTGTATTTAAAACAAAGTTTGGTTGTTGGCTCAGCCATAAAGAATCCACTTGCAGTGTAGGAGATTCAGAGGTGCGGTTCAGTCCCTGGGTCAGAAAGATCCCCTGGAAGAGGAAATGGCAATCTTGTCCAATAATCCAGTAATCTTGCCCAGAAAATCCTGTGGACAGAGAAGCCTGGCCAGTATACTTCATGGGGTTGCAAGAGTCAGACATGACTGAATGATTAAATAATAATAACAAATTGGGATAATATTATAAATGTCATTTTATACCTGGACTTTGTGTAACTACCTAATTTACTGAATGCTATAATTTTAAATAAACAATATTTTAATGTTGAACATTTCAGGGTGGTAAATTTTTTTTTTTAAATAACCTTTCTCCTGACATTTTACTTAATATTCATTTCTGGAACTAGAGTTTGACATACTGATATTTCATAGACATTGCCAAATTGCTTTCTAGAAAGAATGTGTAAATTTTTACTCCTTAAGGAGTACTTTAAAAAGTTTGTGTATATATTTATATCTTATGTATAAATGCATATAAAACATCTATTAATACATATGAATCTTTATGTATATATATAGTTAAATTTTAAGGACTGAAGTATATTATTCTTAAAATGAATGTGAGTATGTTTTAGAAGTGTACACACTTATCAAAACTTATAGTTTTGATATAGAAAGTGAAACTTTTAAATTCTAAATGTGAAAAAATTGTCAGTTAATTTTTATCCTTCTAATGATGTGATCTGTGATTCACAATTTCCATAATATTATTCTCTGTTGATTTTATCGTTGAGTTTATTTTACACAGTATACCTTTGATAAAATTAAAGGTTCTTAAAAATATGTTCTTTAAATTTTTTGTAGGAAATGCTTATGTCATTTGTGTCAAATAGATATCTTGATTTACACAGTTTGGGAAGCAGATTCCTTTGGTATAAGTAGTCAAGAATCTGTTTTTCGTTGTATTTTAGCAAGGTTACGATATACAGTTACCATAAGTTGTGGTTTGCTTGGGGAAGTTTTTCCATGTTGCTCCTGGTATAATTATTTTTAACCGTCCTCTCTCACTCAGAAATGTCCTGGTTTGGAGAATAAATTTATATAAATCACACAGTATTTATAACAAATTGGACCTTTTCTGAATATAAATTTATCAAAATCTTTGAACCAAGTTTAACCAACTAAGGAACTTTCAGATTGGTATTTAGGAAATTATGTGTGCTCAGGAAAAACAGCATTTTTTGACATCTGGCAATTCTTTGTCAAATATGGTTTTCCAGTGGTAGTTTTGAAAATAGCTGGTTTTGTATTTGTGTACCAACATTTTAAAATTCTCCATTTCAATGTATGTTCAGTTTTATTCAGTTCCTTTTAACAGAGTAACAGGACAACAATTATTGCTTCCTCCCACTGTAGACCACGTTTTCAGGTCTTTGAGATAGTGTGAAAAACAGAAATTTTTTTCCTATGTCTTGGTATGTATAGATAAAAGCCTGCACTCAAAAAATAAACTTTATCCATGCTTAATTTGTAACAAGTGTTTTGCCAAGATTCACAAAATGAAAAATGAATCCAAATGCAAAGAATACTCTATTTCAGGGCAACTAGAGAAGAAATACAACCTGCAAAGCACAAAACTGTGAGAAGCAGAAAGTTTATTTTATGCATACTATGTTCTGGGTACTATTCTACATTCAGGAGATGAGCACTGAATAAGATAAACAGTCTCTGTCCTTATGGAGCATATAATTTAGTGGGGAAGACAGAGTGTTTAAACATACACTTTACTAAAAATAGGCATTAAGTATCCTGAACTTTAAGGCTTCCCTGGTAGCTCAGTCAGTAAAGAATCTGCCTGTAATGTGGGAGACCCAGTTTCAATTCCTGGGTTGGAAAGATCCTCTGGAGAAGGGAATGACAACCCATTACAGTATTCTTACCTGGAGAGTTCCATGAATAGAGGAGCCTGGTGGGCTACAGTCCATGGGGTGGCAAAGGGTTGGATATGACTGAGCAACTAACACACAGTTCTGAACTTTAAAACTGCAGTATCCTGGTGTGATGTGTTAGGAATCCACTATTTCCTATATAAATGTATGCAACCTACATAGAATAGATGTGCCCAAATCTTGCTTGGAATTTAATCAAGCTAGGTGCATCTTTTCTGTTGTTCTTGTGTACACATTTTATGTGAGTTTTTATGCAGGCTTAAATTTAATCAAAATCTCAGTAAGATTTTATATATATTCATGTATAACATAGTAAGGACAATGATATAGTAACTTTTCTTATTAATGACAAATTTAGAAAATGTTCAATTCTAAGTCTAGTTATATATACACTTTATTCTGGGTCTGCATGAAAGTGAGTTAATCTGGATGCATAAAACATCCAGTTTAGATTTATGTGAGGTCAAAGTTGTCTCAATATCATTTAAAAGCTTGAATTATGACGTTAAAGAAAAGAGAAGGAGGAAGGCAGGACAAGCAATAAGAGTGTAGTAAGAGTGCTACAGCCAGAGGGCGTAAGCCCAGATCAGTCAAAATCCAGTGAGGAGACAGAAACCATGCCAGTGATTTCATCAAGGAAATGTTAATAAAAACAATTGTCATTCAGGTCAAAAGCAGGAGTAACTAACTGCCTTTGTAGCAGTAACTTCTTTACTACTAGCAGGAGTAAAAGAGAACTCTTTAGGACGTGTAGAGGTAGGTACATCCCTGTAGCACCCTTGTCTTGGCTGAGCCTGGTTTGGGTCACTGACAGTGGAAGCATGTTATCTGAGGAATCCAGTTCCAATAGGTACAAGTAGGGCAAGGAAGGTGGATTTAAAGCTGAGAGGCAATAAATGAAGAGCTGGCGCAAGCATCAGAGGAGAACAGGTTTGACACAAAACCTCTCATTCTTATCATTTCTGGGAGGATACGATAGTATTCTGTCAGATTCATCTTATTGTAAACAACTCTTCAATCTGAAATTTTCATAGTTCTCCTATCCTAACTGAAACCTGACTTCCCATGGACAGTCCTGGTCATTTCTCTATCTCCCGATGACCAAAGAATAGCGAGTGAGTTCAGCGCTGTCCAGTCTACTGATATTTCCTAAGTATTACTCCAGATTTCAGCTATAACGAAGACAGAAAATTTGCATAAAGTTACCAAAGGACAAGAATATAGAAAAAGAAAAGAGGACTGATCTTTGTGAGGTACTTTCATTTAGAGAATCATAGAAGGTGGCAGGGAAGGAGAGATAAAAGAAAGAATTTTGAAAGTGCACTGTGGCAGGAGAGAACCTGAAGGCTGAGGAGGTGGGGGTGGTCAACATGAAACGCCTGAAGGCTTTAGAAGTTCAAGGCCTTTGATTTTTGACAAAATAGAGATTATAGGTAGTCCTGGAAAAAATTTCAGTACAGCCGATAAGTGCATAAGCCAAGTTGTAAAATGTTAAAGAATGAAAAGTGAGGAAGATGAAGGCAAGAGTACAGATTGCTATTTCAGAAAGTTTGACAGTGGAAGGGAAAGAGTGAGAGAAGAGAGTATCTCAGGGCCTTTTCAGGCATAAGACTTTTTTTTTTTTCATTTGGCAAACGGGGCATGTTTTGGATCAAGGCAAAGATCTAGTAGAGATTGAACAGGAACAAGGGAGTAAGAGAATTGTTCCAAGTGATGAAATAAGATATAGATGAAAATGTGAGAAAAAAAATGATACCAAGGAGAAAAATGGGAGCAAAGGAATTATGCTTCTTTTAGGGTTAAACTGGGATTCCCTGATGGCTCAGATGGTAAGGAGTCTCTCTACAGTGTGGGAGACCTGAGTTCAATTCCTGGGTTGCTGATATTTGCCCAGTTTTTACCTAAAAAGTTTGTGATTTCAAATGTTTTAACTTCATATTAGTGACAGAATGTAAAAGATGGGGATAAAGAAATTCTGAAGTACAAAGAAAAGTCCAATTTATATCAAAGGGCTTGCATTTTCTCAGTCAAATAGGAGGCAGAGTCACTTAATATAATGGGCTCAGTTCATGAAACAGGGGAAAGCGTGGAATGTTAGGCTGGGAAGTCTAAGACATCAATAAATCAAGAGGCATGGTCTTAACGAAAAAGAGAGGCACTAGGAATGGAGAGGATGGGCACACTGGAAAGAGACCATTCCCAGTTATTCTGGGATGAATTGGGTGAGATAGAAGATAATGAAGTTTTGATACTACAGGAGTAAAAAAATGTTTCTTCCCGATAAGATTTGGAAAGGGGGTGAAATGTTAGGTTTTACCTTGTTGGGCTTGAGTTGACATGAAGAAATTCAAATTTGTGTGCTGTTGTTTCAGCTGATGGCTGAAATTTGGAAAATGAGTAAAATGAGAAAATAAATACAGAGAAAAGGTCATTTTATTTTTTTTGGTTAATAATTCAACAGTGTCCTAAATTTTCAAACCGCTTATCTTGCTACATCTGTGCTTAGGAGTACAACATATTTGATATATGTATGTATTAGAAAATGATTACCAGAATAAGTTTACTTAGCGTACACATACTTATTTATTTTCATTGGATGAGAGTTTTTAAGCTTTGCTGTCTTAGCAGCTTTCAAATATACAACACTATATTGGTAACTATAGTCACTGGGCTTCACTGGTGGCTCAGTGGTAAGGAATCTGCCTGCCAGTACAGGAGATCCCTGGGTCAGGAAGATCCCCTGCAGAAGGAAATGGCTACTCACTCCAGGATTCTTGCTTGGGAAATCCCATGGACAGAGGAGCCCGGTGGGCTACAGTCCTTGGCCTCGCAGAGTCAGACGCATGTTAGCAACTAAACAGCAGCAGCAGCAATTATGGTCATCATGCTGTTCGTTACCCATGACCTGTTTATCTAATAACTGGAAGTTTGTACCTTTTGACCACCTTCATCCATTTCATCTACTCTTCACCCTTGTTTCTGTTAACCAGCAGCCTGCTTTCTGTATCTATGAGTTCAGTTTTTTGTTTTTTTCCCAAATTCCATGTATAGGTGAAATCCATTCTACAGTATTTGTTTTTCTCTGTCTGACTAATTTCACTTAGCATAATGCCCTCAAGTCCATCCTTGCAAGTGGCAGCATTTCCTTCTTTTTTATGACCAAATACTGTTACGTTGTGTGTATATCCCACATTTTCTTTATCCTTTTATCCATCATTGAATACTTGGATTATCTCTGTGACTTGGCCTTTGTAAACAGTGCTGAAGTGAAAATGGGGATACAGATATCTTTTTGAGATAGTGCTTTCATTTCCTTCATTCCATCCAGAAGGAGAATTACTGGAGCATATGGTAGTTCTATTTTTAATTATTTGAGGAAACTTTGTACTATTTCCCGTAGTTTGTTATACTAATTTACATTTCCACTAGCAGTGCACAAAGGGTTTTTTTCCCCACAGCCTCTGTCCACCACTTGTTTGTCTTTTTGATAATCACGATTATAACAAGTGTGAGCTGATCTCATGGTAGTTTTGATTTGCTTTTCCCTGTTGATTAGTGATGTTGAGCACCTTTTCATTTACCTGTTGGCTATCTGTATGTCTTTTTTGGAAAACTGTCTATTCAGATCCTCTGCCCATTTTTTAACTGGATTTGTTTTGTTTTTGTTGTTTGTTTGCTGTTGAATTGTATGAGTTATTTGTATATTTTATGTATTAATCCCTTACCAGATATATGATTTGCAAATAGTTTCTCCCATTCCATGGGTTGCCCTTTCATTCTGTTGTACAGAAGTTTTTTAGTTTAATGTAGTCCCACTTCCATATTTTTGCCTTTGCTTTCGGTGTCATTATTTCATTTTCTTCTTATGTATTAAAATATTTTTATTAAGATATAGTTGATTTACAATGTTATATTAGTTGCATGTGTACAGCAGTGATTCGAAAGTTTTATAAGTTATACTTCACTTAAAATTAATATGAAATATTTGTTATGTTCCTTATACTATACTATATATCCTCATAGCTTATTTTATACATAGCAGTTTGTACTTCTTAATCCCCTACCCCTATCTTACTGCTCCTCTCTTCCCTCTCCTCACTGGTCACCACTAGTTCTTTTATCTGTGAGTCTGTTTCTGTTCTGTTTTGTTATACTTTCTTTTATTTTTTATAGTCCACATAAAATTCTAACAGATAGTATTTGTTTTTCTCTCTCGGCTTGACTGTACTGAGTATAGTACCCCTAGATACATCCATGTTCTTGTTGTGTTATTGTTTCTTGATTATAGTTATGAAACTACATTTTGTTTCATCACAAGCAAATTTCTTTCATCCCCTCCTACCCTGTTAGGTAGGAAATTTTGCCTTTTAAAGACTGGGCATATTTATATGAAATAAATGAAGTGGGAGTACAGATTAGAATTTGCTCAGTTCAGATCAGTTGCTCAGTCTGACTCTCTGCAACCCCATGGACTGCAGCATGCCAGGCCTCCCTGTCCATCACCAACTCCTGGAGTTTACCCAAACTCATGTCCATTGAGTCGGTGATGCCATCCAACCATCTCACCCTCTGTCATCCCCTTCTCCTCCTCCTTTCAATCTTTCCCAGCATCAGGGTCTTTTCCAAAGAATCAGCTCTACACATGAGGTGGCCAAAGTATTGGAGTTTCAGCTTCAACATCAGTCCTTTCAATGAACACTCAGGACTGATCTCCTTTAGGATGGACTGGTTGGATCTCCTTGCTGTCCGAGGGACTCTCAAGAATCTTCTCCAGCACCACAGTAAAAAGCATCAATTCTTCAGTGCTCAGCTTTCTTTATAGTCCAACTCTCACATTCATATGTGACTACTGGAAAAACCATACCCTTGACTAGACAGACCTTTGTTGGCAAAGTAATGTCTCTGCTTTTTAGTATGCTGTCTAGGTTGGTCATAGCTTTTAATTTCATGGCTGCAGTCACCATCTGCAGTGATTTTGGAGCTTCCCAAAATAAAGTCTCTCACCGTTTCCCCATCGATCTGCCATGAAGTGATGGGACCAAATGCCATGATTTTCGTTTTCTGAATGTTGAATTTTAAGCCAGCTTTTTCACTCTCCTCTTTCCTTTTCATCAAAATATAGTATAGTATCAACTAATGGACCAGTCATTTGACTTTTTAGACACCTATGTTATCATGTAAGGAATGAGATCTTATATACTATAGATGTTAATTATAAATTGATACATCCTTTTTGTAGGTGATATTTATAAAAATTTAAGATAGATATTTTTGACTTAGTAATTCTGCTTCTAGAAATCTCTTCTACAGATATCTCTTACATGTGTAAAGAGTTGTAGGTACAAGGATGCTCATCAAGGCATCATTCATAGTAGCAAAAAATTGCTGCTATGCTACTATTGCTACTTGCAAAAAATTGGAGATGGCTTAAATGCTAACCAGTAGGTATAACTCTGCTGTGTAAGGTGGCCCTATGTCTCAGTGAGCTTGGGATGAGTCTTATTTATACCTGCGCTACCAGCATAATTTTAAGAGTTCTTTCTTTCCCTCTCAATAGTGTCCTAATTTGGAAGGTAATTTAGATGTTACGTGTGCACACTAGTAGCATGGATTATTATGCATCTGTTCAAGAATGAACTATATGCATTGACATGGAGCTATATTCAAGGAATATTGTTAAGTGAGTTGCAAAATAATACGTACTGTCCCTTTGAGCTTTTAAAGTAAAATCCCTAAACTCTGTGTGTGTGTGTGTGTGTGTGTGTGTGTGTGTGTGTGTGTAGGAAAGAGACTGAGAGGATTGTTAAAAAGATGTGGAAGGATTCACACTATTTGTTAAAAAGGTAACTTCTAGGGAGAGATGGTGACCCCATGAATGGGTGTATGTTGATTGATTTTTTTTTTTAAATCAACAAAACGGAGAGAACTGTTGATTGCCAGCAGGTTCTATAATTTTTAACTAGAATCATTAAGAAAGTAACTATTAACATAAAAATTATAACTTATATTGTCTTATATTTTAAAAATATACTGATGGAAATCATAAATTTATCACTATAATCCCACCTTTATAAATAAATAACATTTTCATGTTTCTTATTCCTTGTCTCTGTATATACATAGTTTTAGATAGTTGTTATCAGAGCTCAGAGTTAATTTCATATTTTTTAAAGTCACACTCTATAGTATGTTTTTTGCTACAGTCTAGTACTTGTCATTTGTGAATGCTTACCTACATATTGTGCCAAATGTTCTCCATGTATTACATGATTTAAACCTCTCAACTGCATTGTGAGGCAGTGATCCCTTTATTTCTATTTTACAGATGAGTAAACAGAGACTAGATAATTTGCCTAAGGTCACATAATTAGCAAATGATAGAAATGGGATCTGAATTCATATAGCTTGACTCTTGAACACATACTGTTACCCACTACTCTTGTTCCTTCCCTTCATATTTTTTTTAGTGGCTTTATAATATCAGTGTGCTATAATTTATATAGCCATTCTAGTTATATAGCTAGTTTATAGGCTTTAAAATTTGATCCTCAGAAGTTTTAAATTAAACAATCTGGTGCCTCCTCTTCAGAAGCCTTTATGGGTACTGATATATATACATGCAGTTATGGTTTAGTATTATTTGACCTTTCCTTATTCATTACATTCCTGAAGAGATATGAGGTGAAAATTTATTTATATAATCACTCTTTTTTTATTAGTTTCACTATTCTAAAGAATTAGTTCTCTGGAAAACAGTATTTTTTTCCTCAAATAATAAAAGTATTTAATAAAAATAAGGAGTGAACTCAGCACTGTGTTTGGTGCCTTCACAGATTCTACTTTTGTGTTTTATTATATTCTTTCACATGACACCTGTAAGAAAAGTTATTAAGTAAACACTTAAAATGATTTGTGGTTACTCAATAATACTGTGTAAAGTTGAACTGTCTGTTCCCATGGAGAGATTATATGGTTAATACCCAAATCTTTTGTTTGTCTTTAGAATATGCATTTATGCCTGTGTTGAAATAGGGTAAAATTACAGGATTCCTATAGAGAAGTCACATTTGTAACTTAAGAGGGGTTAGATAGCTTTCTGACTTCTCTTCCCTGGATCTAGGTTAGTTACTGCTCTTTTATCTTTGGGTGATAATAGAGCATCAATTTAGTAGAGAACTCTTAAGTGCTAGCTAGATAAGTGTCAGCTGCTGTCTTTGGTCTGAGGGAGATAATTAAGAGCTTTATTCTAAAGCTTACCTGTTGGAGTTCTAGATGCTTGTTCACCATATGTTTTGTTCTTATTTTATCTAACAAGTAATTTAAAACCCTCTTTGCTGAATTATGTCATTTGTCAGTATTTTTGATGGCACTTCTGCTAATCTTTCTAAAAAACTTTGCATTTAATATAGCATTTAGTTGATGACAGTTTCATTGGAAATGTTCATTAGTCCCTTGCTCTTGAATGGTTACATTATGTAGCTTCTGTACCTGTTCTTTTTCAGTTATCTTGTGTTTATATCTTATGTTAGTCATAGAGATTTTCACACATAAAACAAAAAAAGTGAAAATAATAGCTATGTTATATAAACCCACTTAATTGTATTTCCAGTTGTTTTATGTGTCATAATTATTACCTTTTAATAAACTTTATTTTTAAAATTAGTTTTAGATTTACAGGATTATTGCAGAGATAGTACAGAGTTGTCATACACCACACAGTTTCCCTGATTGTGAACATCTTACATTAGAATGATACATTTATTATAATTAGAGCCTATATTGATACATTATTGTTAAAGTCACTACTTTGTTCAGATTTCTTTAGTTTTTGTCTAATGTCTTTTTTTTTTGTTCCAGAATCTTAGCAAGCATAAGATTTATACTACATTTAGTTGTCATGTTTTCTTAGTCCCTCTTGACTGTGAGAATTTCTCATTTTTTTTTTTTTAACGACATTGGCACTTTTGAGATGTACTGATGAGGTATAGTGTTCCTGTTAGGATTTTTCTGGTGTTTTTCTCATGAGTTGACTGGGTTTATGGTTTTTAATAGGAAGACCTTAAAGGTAAACTGCATTTCCAGGGTATATAATATGACTTGGGTTTCCCTGGTGTCTCAGATAGTAAAGAATCTGCCTGCAATGCAGGAGACGTAGGTTCCATTCCTGGGTTGGGAAGATCCCCTGGAGAAGGGAATGGCTACCCATTTCAGTATTCTTGCCTGGAGAATTCTATGGACAGAGGAGCCTGGCAGGCTACAGTCCATGGGGTGCCAAAGAGTCAGACACGACTGAGAGACTTTCACTTTCACTTTTCATAATATAGCTTATCACTGTTGATGTCTACCTCGATCACCTGCCTAAGATAGTTAATGTTAAATTTCTCCACTGTAAAGTTAGCACTATCTCTTCGTCTTCCACTTCCTGCTGCAGTACCATACTCTTTTGGGAAGGAGGTCTGTGCACAGCCTCTTAGAGTGGGTGGTTATGTGCCTCCTCCTTCAGGGTAGAGTATCTGTTTAAATTACTTGAAATTCTTGTATATGGGAGATATTTCTTCTCTACTGTTACACTTATTCAACCATTTATTTATATATAAGTATGATTCGTGGATATTTGTTTTATACTTTGGGTTGGCCTTGGAGTAAAAGATGAAGCAGAGCAAAGGCTAACAAAGTTTTGGCAAGAGAACACTGGTCATAGCAAACATCCTCTTCCAACAACACGAGATGACTTTACACGTGGACATCTCCGGATGGTCAGTACCAAAATCAGATTGATTATATTCTTTGCAGCTGATGATGGAGAAGCTGTATACAGTCAGCAAAACCAAAATTGGGAGTTGGCTGTGGCTCAGATCATGACCTCCTGACTGCAAAATTCAGATATTGATTGAAGAAAGTAGGGAAAACCAGTAGGCCATTCAGGTATGACCTAAAACAAATCCTTTATGATTATACAGTGGAAGTGACAAATAGATTCAAGGAATTGGATCTGATAGAGTGCCTGAAGAACTATGGATAGAGGTTGATAACATTATACAGGAGGCGGTGATCAAAATCTTTCCACAGAAAAAGAAATGCAACAAGGCAAAACAGTTGTCTGGGGAGGCCTTACAAATAGCTGAGAAAAGAAGAGACACGAAAGGCAAAGGAGAAAAGGAAAGATATACCCATCTGAATGCAGAGTTCTGAAGAATAGCAAGGAGAAATAAGAAAGCCTTCCTAAGTGAACTATGCAAAGAAATAGAGGAAGACAATAGAATGGGAAACAGTAGAGATCTCTTCAAGAAATTAGAGATACCAAGGGAACATTTCATGCAAAATGGGCTCGATAAAGGACAGAAATGGTATGGACCTAAAAGAAGCAGAGGATACTAAAAAGAGGTGGCAAGAATGTACAGAAGAACTGTGCAAAAAGGATCTTCACAACCCAGATAATCACAATGGTGTGATCACTCACCTAAAGTCAGACATCCTGGAATGCGAGGTCAAGTGGGCCTTAGGAAGCATCACTATGAACAAAAGTAGTAGAGGGGATAGAATTCCAGTTGAGCTATTTCAGATCCTGAAAGATGATACTGTGAAAGTGCTACACTCAGTATGCCAGCAAATTTGGAAAACTCTGCAGTGGCCAAAGGACTGGAAGTTTTCATTCCAATCCCAAAGAAGCACAGTGCCAAAGAATGTTCAAACTACTGTACAATTGCACTCTTCTCACATGCTAGTAAAGTAATACTCAAAGTTCTCCAAGCTAGGCTTCGTCAGTACATGAATCGAGAACCTCCAGATGTTTAAGCTGGATTTAGAAAAGGCAGAGGAATTAGAGATCAAATTGCCAACATCCGTTGGATCATAGAGAAAGCTAGAAAATTCCAGAAAAACATGTACTTCTGCTTCATTGACTACATTAAAGCCTTTGGCTGTGTGGATCACAACAAACTGTAGAAAATTCTTTAAAAAGATGGGAATACCAGACTACCTCACCTGCCTCCTGAGAAACTTGAATGCAGGTCGAGAAGCAATAGTTAGAACTGGTCATGGAACAGTGAACTGGTTCCAAATCGAGAAAGGAGTACATTAAAGCTGTATATTGTCACCCTGCTTATTTAACTTACATGCAGAGTACATCATGCGAAATGCCAGGCTGGAAGAAGCCCAAGCTGGAATCAAGATTGCCGGGATAAATATCAGTAACCTCAGATATGCAGATGAATACCACCCTTATAGCAGAAAGTTAAGAGGAACTAAAGAGCTTCTGTTTTTTAGTATATGTGCTGCTGAAGTGAGCACTAAAGAGCTTGATGAAGGTAAAAGAGGAGAGTCAAAAAGTTGGCTTAAAACTCAACATTCAGAAAACTAAGATCATGGCATTTGGTCCCATCACTTCATGGCAAATAGGTGGGGAAACAGTGGGAACAGTGACAGGCTTTATTTTCTTGGGCTCCAAAATCACTGCAGATGGTGACTGTAGCCATGAAATTAAAAGAAGTTTGCTCCTTGGAAGAAAAGTTATGACTAACCTAGACTCTGTATTGAAAAGCAGAGACATCACTTTGCCAGCAAAGGTCCATGTAGTCAAAGCTGTGGCTTTTCTACATAACTGTATGGATGTGAGAGTTGGACCATAAAGAAGGCTTAGCACTGAAAAATTGATGCTTTTGAACTTGGTGTTAGAGAAGACTCTTGAGAGTCCCTTGGACTGCAAGGAGATCCAACTAGTCAATCCTAAAGGAAATCAGTCCTGAATATTCATTGGAAGGACTGATGCTGAAGATGACCTCCAATACTTTGGCCACCTGATGCGAAGAGCCCGCTCATTGGAAAAGTCCCTGATGCTGGGAAAGATTGAAGGCAGGAGGAGAAAGGGATGACAAAGGGCAAGATGGTTGGATGGCTTCACCAACTCAATGGACATGAGTTTGAGCAAGCTCCGGGAGATGATGAAGGCAGAGAAGCCTGGTGTGCTACAGTCCATGGGGTTGCAAAGAATCGGACACGACTGAGCAACTGAACAACAACAAATTATACTACTTCATTTTGCTGCTCAAAGTGTTCCAGCTTTGGAAAACTTTTCATTTTTTCATTTGTCTCTTTGATATAGCTCCATCTTGGCTTTGTTTTGCTTTTATATTTTGTTTTGCCTTTTTTTTTTTTTTGCTTTTGTACTTTCCATCACTACAAGATGTTTCCGACTTTTCTGTCCTGTTCCTGGAATTAGCTGTTTCTCCTGAGCCCTGATTGCTTTCATAATACCTATTTTTTTAATAACAGTTTTATTGAGATATAATTTGTGTATCATACATTCACCTGTTTAAAATGTAAAGTTCAGTGACTTTTTCAGATAATCACAGAAATGTGTAATTATAAAGTCAATTTTAGAGCATTTTATCCCTGCAAAATGAAGTAGAAAATCGCAACCCACTCCAGTATACTTGCTTCAGAAATTCCATGGACAGAGGAGCCTGGCAGACTACAAAAGAGTCGGACACAATTGAGCACACGCACACATAGGCATCCCCACAAATGAAACCCTGTACGGTGTTAGCACTGACTTTGCATTTCCTGTTTTTCCCCCAGCTCCCCACCAGGGTAACACTCTGTTTCTGGATTTATCCTTTGTGGACATTTCATATAAAAGACATCGTACAGTATGTAGCTTTTTGCACATGACTTCGTTTACTTAGCATAATGTTTTCAAGGTTTATCCACGTTGTAACTTCTATCAGTATGTCATTTACTTTTATCGCTGAATAGTAATCAGTTGTACTGATACATCACATTGTATTTATCCATTCATTGTTTGATGGATATTGGGTTGTTTTCATGTTTCTCCTTTTTTTTGGCTGTTATGAATAATGCTGTGTATATTTGTGTACAAAAATTTTTCAAAGATTTTTTGTTTGAATCTGAATCAAGATCTACACAATTGGCTCGTATACATTTTAAGTTTCTTTTAAGCTAAAATTATCCCCCTGTACCTCCCTATATTCCTTGTAATTTATTTGTTGAAGTAACTGGGTCATTTGTTACAAAGAATTTTCTCTCAATGGGGATGATGTTGATTGCAACCCTGTGGGGTCTATTACCATATTATTCTGTTCTTTTTATTTATTTTTTCTTAATTTGTCATTGGATCTAGAGCTTGATTCAGGGTTTTGCTTTTGTTTTGCTGAGAGTACCACATAGGTGGTGGTGGTGTATGCTTTCATCAAGAGGCATATCATGTGTGTTTCCCTGTTGCTGTTAGCCGCCAGAGTTCCGTATACTGTGGCCATGGGTCACATCTGGTTTGTGGCCTGTTTTTGTGCATAGTATAAGCTAAAATTGGGTTTTATATTTTTAAAGCATTGTTAAAAAAAAAAGAAAAACAAAGAAAGAATATGTAACCGAAACTGTATGTAGCCTACAAATTCTAACATACTACATCGCCCTTTTTAGAAAAAAGCTTGCTGACTCCCGATTCAGTGATGTTTATTTCCCAGAGTGGTTAATTTATTAGGGGTTGCAAAATTGTGATATCATGTCATTCTTTAATTATTAGGAATTTGATAATTATTTGATCACTTTTATTGCCATCAGGAACAGTTTGATTAGGAAAAACACTAAATTACATGCCACTTTTAAAAATAATGATTTGATTCTGTAATGTTTTCCAAAGTTGACCAATTAGTGCTTTTGTTTGTTGGTCATTATAAAGTAATATGCTTAGTCATTCAGTCATGTCCAACTCTTTGGGACCCCATGGAGTGTTCCCCACCAGGCTTCTCAGTCCATGGGATTCTCCAGGCAAGAATACTGGAGTGGGAATCCATTTCCTTCTCCAAGGGATCTTCCCGACCCAGGTCTCCTGGGTTGCAGGCAGATTCTTTACCATCTGAGCCATTGGTACCCATCATATCTTAGTGTTTAAACTTTTTATGTAATTATAGTGACTGAGGCTTAAGTGTCCCATGTTTGGCCAGTCTTGAGTCTTTGGGGAAGACCTTGATAATCATCAGTAGCTTTGTGTTTTCTGGTGTGACAAGATGTTGCAGATTCATCTCATGTTCCAGTTGCAAATCTGGAATTAACCAGTTTTTTTAAACGTTGTTTTGTGTGAAAAAAATGGCATTTAGAGGCCACATCTGGGTGTGGAAAGTATTTATTGCTACTGAGCTGGGCATGGTCACCAATCCCTTTCAGTGAAGTGTTACTAGGAAATAACATATTTTTAAAATAAATAAAATACAAATTCGTGTTGCACACAGTTAGAACAGAGGAATACATGGCTTTTACTTAATCTTAAATCTGTATTGCTTCCGCACTGAGAATCTTGTTTTCTGTAACTCCGTGAATTTACTCATTTGCTTTATTCCAACACACAGACACGCACCCCACCCACCCTCCATCCCCTGCCCCCCGCCCTGTTCCCAGTCTCAGTATCAACAGCAGCTGCAATAAAATGGTTATTAAAACAATTTAAATTGTGTCCTAAATTCTTGACTAGTTTCTTTTTGTGTAGTTAAAAGGATAACTGGAGATTTAGATTTGTTTAATTGCTGATTTTAATTTTTAGAGGCTTTGAAATTTTATTTTTTTGTTTTTTAACTGTGTAAAATATTTACATGGTCCTAATGTCCAATCTATGAACAAGATCTATTCAGAGACATCCACCTTCAATTCCAGTCTCCTATAATCATATTTTTTCCTTCTTAGCTACATTAAAAACTATGTGGATATGTATTAGTATTTCACCTTTTCTAGATGAACCTTTTCTATCTTCAACCTTGCTTTTTCACTTAATTTATTCTAGAGATCACTCCGTGATAGACTATACAGTTGTTCTGTGTTTTTACCTGTTTACCCCTGCATAGCACCTCCCTGTGTCATCGTACCATGGTGTGTCCGTTGGTGTCAGAATTGTTTCCATGCTGTTACTGCAACTGGTGCTGCAGAGATGAGTCTTGCTTGTACCTGTTTTCGTATTTCGGCCCGTCTGTGGGAGGAGTTGATTCAGAGACAGGGGATTGCTAGATCAAAGGGTGCTAGATGTTGCAGACTCCCTTCTAGTGGGCTTGCCATTTTGCATTCCCATCAGCCTGTCTCATTGCCTGTAGAGTATGTTGAAAACATTTGGGTTTTTGCCATTATGATAGGTGAAAAGTTCTATCTTAGTGTAGTTTTAATTTGCATCCCTCTGATTATGAATGAAGTCAAGCATCTTTTAAAATGATAAAAGGACCATGTTAGTCTAATTCTACATCTGTGTGAAAATGGCAGGTAATTATAGTAGTATAGAAAGTCATATTTTACTTCCACAAATGTATTTACAACTACTTGGTTATTATATACATGCATATATGAGGCTTCACTGTGTGTATTTTGAGGCTCATTCTTATCTTTCTGATACTGTTGACATCTCTCATAGATTTTAGAAGGCTTCTCTTTTTCCTCCCCTCGATTATTTCAGTCATAAGTATGTTACCAAGAGATTACTAGATCAATGAATGAAATATGAATTTGTCTGTGACATTACAGCTTACTAATGCAGGCTTGAGTCAACAAGTCTAAATTCAGTTTATTTTCATCAGTAAATAATACAGTTGAATAGAAGGATTCTAGAACCTGGTCTACAGATCTTGTAAGACTATTACATGAGTTTTCTGAAACATTTGCTTATTTTGCAACAAAAGCTTTACATGCATGAAGTTCTTTGCAGAAAATAGTTTTGATATTGTAAGACTCATTATTAAGGATTTGTAGTCTTATGTTATTCTCTTTTGTATAATTTAAGTTGTTAGATTGTCCTGTGGGATTTCATAAATATTGCTTTTGTTAGTAAAGCTGCTGATAGCAAAAGCTTTCAATAAATTATTCATATGCTGTTTGTTTTCTGTGTTCAAGAATTAATGCCTCTTTATGCAGGATCTTTTTTAGCTGAACTTGATAACAGTTTGTAGACATATAGTGTACAGTACAATGTGTAATGCTTGTTTTCAGTAAGAGAAAAGTAGTCTATTAGTGATCCTTAGAGCAACATCAGTTCTCCAGAACATAGCTGATTACTGAAGAATAATAAAAAAAAGCTTTAAGAAATGTGAAATAATTAAATGTCAGAGAAATTTCTGCTCTTTAAAGATGTGGGCCGCCGGCTTTTATCTGTTTTCTTTTGTTCGCTACCACTTGTGTACTTATTATTCTCTTTGGTTCATTGAGAACTTTAGGTCTTGTTATACCATCTTCGTCTCCATTCCAAGTTCTGGATAATTTGTGTGTCTGCTTTGCTTATTATCTTTTTAATACCATCTTCAGTATTTTCAGTACGTTCGCTTCCTCATCTCCAATGACTTCTCTTTTATGCCACTTCAAATATCAGCTTCCATAACTGCATCCTACCCTTTGTCATCACTCAGCACTGCTGAAATATTGGAATTATTTAACAGTCTCAGTATAGTCTCCTGTCCTTCCAGGTTTCTCACATTAAACCGGCACCATTTTTACCCATATCATTTCGCTCTTGTTTATTTCCTTTCCTATATTTCTTAGATTCCATTGACAACCACTTGCTGATGCCTTCAACTCTATTTCGTTGTCACTTTCTACTCATGTGTCTAGAAGAAAATCAGTTTTAAATGTCTAAACGTTCTCTTCCCTTTATTCTCCACAAAGTCATGTTCTCTTATTTGAACCTCTTTAAATACAGTTACCAACCTTAACTGGGCTCTCAGTGCAACTGAGTAATCCAGTTTTCCCTTTCTTTGTGCTTTCTTGCTGACTGAAGCTGCTTCAGGCGTTTCCCACCACCTGCAGACACCTTCACATCTCCAGGCTACTCACACCATCGCCAGCTGTTCTCTCCTTATGCTTATGAGACTGTATAAGCAATTAACAATGACTCCTATAACTTTAAAGTCTCTCCTACCCAGAGTATCAATTAAGGTGTTTTATTCCAAGCATTACAGATTTTAACTAACTTCAGCAACAAAGAAAGTTTATTAGAATGATGTTGGGTAGCTTTAAGAAAGGATCAATGGAAAAACTGAAGAACCAAAGTGTCTACTATATCATTTAGATAAAAAAGGTTATTTTTCTATAGGTTATAACTCGGTTATATAATTAATTCTGTTTGAATTTTCCTGAGACATTATGCCTAAGGATATATATGTTGCATGTTGTACAGTTTCTGATATACTGTAATTGCCTGGACAATCAACAATCCAGTGGAGTGCTTTGCTCTCAAATGTTTTAACATTGCAAAAGCATCTAGGAGTAAGGCCTTTTTTTTTTTTTAAATAAGGACATTTTTGTGTGTAACTACCATTAATCACATCTAAGAAAATTAAAATGAATATTATCTAATATACTAAAAATTTTAATTCACCTAAATATTCCCTATATGCTATTTGTAAACCAGGACTCAATAAAAGTTCACTCATTGCATTTTTGTCTCTTTAGTAATTTTTCATGCCACTGTTAATACTGAATTTGACCCCTCAGTTAAAGTGGTGATCATTATGTTCGTTATGAAAGTACTTTTCGTTCTTTATAGTTAATGAGTAATTTGTAGATGACACTCTGAAATTGTGTGACTCTCCTTTTTTCCAGAAACCTTCACCTAGTAGTTTGAGCAATAATCAATAATGAATTAATTATTACTACAATTTTAAATAAAGTTTCTAAAAAGCTTTGTTTTTAAATAGGAGTTTCTGAGTAAGTGTTAAAGAGAAGATGTTGATAGTTGTTTAAATTCTGTAATTTTTACTATTTAGATATAGTAGACTGGTTGTATTTGACAGTCAGAAAGAGCTTTGCTTTGATTCCTCACATCTACTGTCATGATTCATAATCTTTTACTCTTTGCAGAAACAGTGCAACTTTTTTTTTTAGAAAGAACTTGTTTGCTAAAAAGAATATTAGTGAAGAGTAGCATAGTTCATTGCAGTACTGACCAATAGAAATGCAGTGTAAGCCACGTACATAATTAAAAATTTTAATGCGCCAGTTTCCATGTACCATACCACATTAGAAAACCAAAAAGAAACAAGTGAAATTAATTTCAAGATATTTAAACATATAAAGTGATTGAGGTATTTTGCATTCTTTGTGTATGTGTGTGCACCAAGTCTTCTGATTTTGGTGTGTATTTTATGTATTTAGAATGTCACATTTCACATTCCCAATAGCCACATGTCACTAAGTGACTACTCTACTGGGCAGTGCCAGTATCCAACTGGATACTGGTTTAGTGGTTATGATCTTGGTCACAGGATAGCCAGACTAACTTGATTCAAATTTTGCTTTCTCCATAGGTAGCTTCTAAAAGTGCTGGTCGCTCATTTCCGGGTGGCTCAGTCATAAAGAATCCGCTTGCCAGTGCAGGAGACTTGGGTTCAATCTCTGTTGGGAAGATCCCCTGGAAAAGGAAATGGCAACCCAGCCTAGTATTCTTGCCTGAAAAACCCTTATGGGCAGAGGAGCCTGGTGGACTACAGTCCATGGGGTCACGAAAGAGTCAAACATGACTAAGCAACTAATTAACAAACAGAATAGGTAGTTTCATGACTTTGGACATTATTTATTCTTTGTGGCTCAGTTTTCTCTTTGTAAATGAGAATAATAATTACTACTACTAGTTTTGGAGAATTGAAAAAATACAAGCAAAGCACTAGAGTAATGCCTGGTACATAGTAAATATTCAGTAAATGTTAACTATTATTATTATACCTTTAGACTTGATCCCATAATTACCATTTTTTCATAGAAGTATCATATTTTTTAGAAATAGGACTAGATCATGAGTCCCTTGACTTCTCTTTTGTATCAGCCTGTTTGTTGCCCTCAGACTCCTCTTTTACCTCCTGTGTGGTGACTTTATAAATCAATAAGATAAACTAGATTTTCCAGGACACTTTTGGTTTCAAGTGTTTACTCCTCTAGTTACTGTAATTCATTGAAATGAGTGGGGAAATCCAACAACTCTGCAAATCGCAATGAGTTAATAAAAGACTCATTGTTAATGATTTTTTAAAAGCCCACAAAATATTGACAGCTATAGTAACACTGGGTTGTTGCATTTCTCTTCATAAAATGCAAAAATTCCTCTCTATTATGAAAGCCTATGTAGTTGTAGCAGTGAGATAAAATGCTAACATGTGGAAAAGAGGTGATCTTGAATATTCATGATAGTTGTATCCAGTTCAGATTTATTTAGAATGTGTTTTAGATTACTGTCCATTTTTGTATTAGGTCAGAGTAACTATAGATGATTGCCCGGGAAGTAGTTAATGAAATTTTACAAAGGATACATCCTTTTTAAAACATTTTGACAATTTACTGTGATAAAACATTTTACAGTCAGAATATTAGTACATTTTTAAATATTAGTCATGGTAGAAGAGTGTGAAACATTTAACAAAGTAGTATTGAATTACAGTGTATAGATAAAACAGTGTCACCATTCAGATCTTTGGGTTATACCTCAATGTTAATATTTGCATTATATTATATATCGTTGAGCTTGTATTTTCTTCAGTATGATATACAAAAATGGAACTAAAAAATTCTTGTTTCAGAAATTCAGAAGACCTTGCATCAGGTTTTGGGTGAGATGTATTACTCTTAGGACAGGCTTCTGGTCACAAATAACAAAAAAATTGCTTATAAGATATTTAGATAACTATCTAAATATGAAGATTTATATAGTTAATAGAAGTTCTATTTAGTGTAAAAATTTTTATATATTTCTCATCTAGCAGAATGAAAAATTCAGATTTTCCTTTAATTTTGAGTTGAAATACAAGTATTGCTAATATTGTTGACATGTTAACTATTATTAATGTACCTTTCCTAAGAACTAGAGGATTTTCAGGTAATTGATTAAAGCATTGGTGATATTGTTTGCAGGTATCAGATTGTACCTAGTCTTCTTGCTGATCACATAGAAAGTTATAAAATATTAATGTTCTCTATTTATGACACTTGGAAAAGTGATAATAAAACATTTACAAAGGACAGATTTGAAATCATCTGAATATAAAATTTTCAAGAATGAGGCTGATCTTAAACAGTGGAAATCTGATGTTATACAAAGTCACTAAGGATCACTAATACTTAATTTCATCTTGGCCCACCCACCCTTCAAACCTGTAGAGTTCTGGAAAGGATGCAAACAAAACACAAAACAAACCAAGGTACAAAGGGCAGGAAGCATTGACAAACCAGAGGTCATTTTAATACCCTTTTAGTCTAGCCTTCTAGTTGGGAAGATAGGCCTTAAAAACAAAGTTAATTGCTGAGAAGAGCACATATAGGGCAGAATAAAATACTTTTTCAGAGAGAGTTGTCCGGGAAGGCCTCTGTAGAAGTGACAGGTGGGTTGGGCTGAAACATAAGAATGAGAAGGAGCTAGACCTGAGATATGAGTGGTTGTGGAGCTGTGGAGCAAGTGTTCAGGTGGAGGGGAGAGCCAAGTGCAAAGACTTTAGTATGGGAAAGAAAATGGCTTGTTCAGGAAACTAAATTATGTGGCCAGAGTTTACTGAGTTAGAGTGTGATACAAGATTAGGTTGCAGAGAGGCAGGAAGCAGATCCTGTAGACTTTTTGAATGCCTTGGTAATGAATTTGAATTTTATATTAGCTGTAATAGGGAGCTATTGAAAGATGAGGCAGAGAAGAAAGATGACCAAACTTGAGTTTTAAGATCTCTCCATGTTATTTTATACGTAACTGTCAAAAAGTGATTAAAAATAAAATAAAGTCCATATTTTATGCATAACAATTTCTCAAATGTGACTGGTAAACAGAGTTGCTAGATGTTAGCAGTTTAGGGGAAAATAGTGTAGGCTTTTGGACTATGAATAGTTACTATTAATTGAGGACTTGTTACCTGCCAAGCAGAGTGTCTCTCATAACTTAGTTGGTAAAGAATTCACCTGCAATGCAGGAGACCCCGGTTCGATTCCTAAGTCAGGGAAGATCTGAGAAGAGATAGGCTGGAGAAGAGAGAGGCTACCCACTCCAGTATTTTTGGGCTTCCCTGTGGCTCAGCTGGTAAAGAATCCATTAAAGAATCTGCCCGCAGTATGGGAGACCTGGATTGGGAAGATTCCCTGGAGAAGGGGAAGACTATCCACTCCAGTATTGTGGTCTGGAGAATTCCATAGACTGTATAGTCCATGGGGCTGCAAAGAGTTGGACATGACAGAGCAACTTTCACCTCACTTCACTTAACCTGCCAAGCAGTGAGGTGGGTGCTTTTACAAATCTTCACAGATATCTCCTTAAAAGGAAGCCATTATTTTATAGGGGAGAAAATTGTTTTGTAGGGGAATCAGTCCTGAATAATCAATGGAAGGACTGATGCTGAAGCTCCAATACTTTGGCTACCTGGTGTGAAGAACTTACTCATTGGAAAAGACCCTGATGCTGGGAAGGATTGAAGGCAGGAGGAGAAAGGGACGAAAGATGATGAGATGGTTGGATGGCGTTACCAACTCGATGGACTTGAGTTTGAGCAGGCTCCAGGAGTTGGTGATGGAGAGGAAGCCTGGTTTGCTGCAGTCCTTGGGGTCGCAGAATCGGACACAACTGAGGAACTGAACTGAACTGAGGAGAGAAGCGATTATTTTATAGGGGAGAAATATTTGAATACAGAGAGAAATTAACTAGCCTGTCAGAGCTAGGATTTGCAACCATGTCTGCCTGACTGCATTTTAACAAAGTTTTTTTCCACTGTGGCTGTTTTTGCTAGGGGAGGGGGAAAGGAAGAAGGTTGAAGACTAAAGAAAAGGAAAGTGCTCTTACTATAATACATTTTTATTGAATAAATTCACATATTTTTCATTTTGAGGAGTGATTGGAAAGGTAGATGCTATAAATTAGAACAATGAAGTTGAATTTCTGTATTAGGACATTATGATCTTGAAAAAGAATGTCTGATCCAGCTTTGATTATAAGTGGACATTCGTTTTTTTAATGGTATATCTGTACTGTAAAAGTTTTTCAAAACATGTGTTTATCAGTTAAAATCATCCGTGTAATATTAACAACTAACCGCTTATCTAACTTGAAATTCCTGGGAAAGGAGTTCTGCATGCTTAATAGATTCAGTTTTTGGAGGAGATAGCTGTATAGGGCAGAGAGGGGACATTGATTGTTGTATAGCAAAACGGAATAGAAAACATTTGTTAATGCTTGAGTGTTACCTGTTCTTAATAGATAACATTAATGTATTTGGTTGAGCCTTTAGGATGTTGAATTACTTGAACTGACTTTTAAATGTTTTAATTATAAATTGAGAACCAGAAACAAGAGAGCCTGGACTCTATGGTGATAGTGAACTCCGAGAGCTCAGGAAGGATGAAATATGGGATTAAGGACTGACTGGATGGAATGGGATGATCAAAAGTAATGTTAGAGAGTGAAAGAGCTATGAAGTCCATGAACATTAGTACAGAGTACAGTGTTTGTAGGTGTATAAAAATGTTTGCTATCCTTCTGTTCCATATTCCTGCTACTCTCAATAACTTTGAACCTCTTTAGGCAGTAAGACAGCTAGATATCTTTTTATTTCTGCCAGTATTCATATCCTATCTGTTTTTTTTTTTTTACTCTGGGTACAGTACAATTTAAAATAATTATTGGCCACATAATTAAAGTGTGCAATGAGTGTTATGATTTGTTGATATTTGGGGGTGGGGGCATTTCAGCTGAAATGAGTTTCTTGTGGATATTTTCCTTTCATAAGATGGAATTCCATCAAGAAGTGTGAAATAGTCTATCAAAAAGTGAGGAATAGTCTATCAAGAAGTGAGAGCTATTCCATTAAGAAGTGAGAAATTTGCAGAGACTTGGGAGCATAGAAGAGATCAGATAGGATCATTAAACCTATTCCAGAATAATTTGTATGGTGACTCTGGTTGTAGTAAACTAAAATTAAACAAACTCAAGTGGATAGGGAATCAGAACCCTGGTGAGAAGAATAGGACGGTTTTTATACAAAGTCAGCTGAGAAGTGAGTGTCTGCTAACACTTCTACTGTGTCAAAGGAAACATGGTTAAAGACAGTGGTGATGGATCTTTTGAAAAATAATCCTCTGTCCTCAACAAAGGATTAATCACCACCAACAACACAAAATTTGTTATTAAAAAGATGACAAGGATGAGTAAGCAATTGTTCATATTTTTTAAAGTAAATAATACAGAAATCCATGAAGTGAAAACCCTTCTCCCTATACGCTCTCCATCAGCAGCTTAATCCCACTCCTCTCCCTGAGAGAAAACTCTGTTGACCGCTTAGTGTTTATTCTTCCAGACTTCCCCCTCTATATTTACCTTTAAGTGTCTGCACATGCACATGTATACTCATGGGTGCATGTATTTTAATGTAAGTGGAATCATCCTGTACACACTTTAAAACTCGAATGTTTTTTATTTAGCAGATATATGCATTTTGACAGTCATTAAATCTCAGTATATGAATATACCCTAGACTTTTCATATTGTCCCCTTCTAGGCACACTATATAGAGAGATGAAAGTAGCTTTATTTCTGCTTAGGAACAATGAAACTAGAAAAGTAGTAGCACAAAACAGAGCTAAATTTTTAAAAATAATTTTAGGACAAAGAAAACCTTTAAAATATAACATTTACTTTTAGGTAGTTAAAATGTATTAACTAAAAATCGGAGTAGAAAAAGGAACATTTATGAAACATGGTTATCTATGCCTAAAGATTGCTTTTAGTCAATAGAATGAATGATCCATTAGAAAAATGGACAGTGTGAATTTATGAAAGAAATACAGCCAGTAAGCATAGAAGAAATACCTTATTACCAAAGAATCATTTCAATTTTCTGCTTCTTTTACATTCTGTAGAAAATTTCACTTTTTGAATATTAGAATTTTAAATATTTCTAAATCTTATTATAGGGTTTACAATAAAACTTCTACTAGACATTCATATCATCTAGCAAGGCTGGATTATTTCCAGTAGCAGGGTCTATTTTTCCTTAAATGGGTTAAGTTTTGATTTCCTAGTAAAAAGTTGGTTTTGTTTATTAGATATGAATATGAATTTATTGGATATTCATAGTAAAATGACCATTTTTGTATCATATCTAAAGGAGAAGCCACTGAAAAATAATTTTTGGACATGTTATATTTTCTTACAGAAATAATAGAGAAAAGTTTTGTTTAACTTAGTTCTTTTTCTTTATTGTTTTTATAGGATCCAGCATTCGGACATTCACTCCATTTTATTTTTTGGTGGAACCAGTGGATACACTCTCAGTTAGAGGCTCTTCTGTTATATTAAACTGTTCAGCATATTCTGAGCCTTCTCCAAAAATTGAATGGAAAAAAGATGGAACTCTTTTAAACTTAGTGTCAGATGATCGACGCCAGCTTCTCCCAGATGGGTCTTTGTTTATCAGCAGTGTGGTGCATTCCAAACACAATAAACCTGATGAAGGTTATTATCAGTGTGTAGCCACTGTTGAGAGTCTCGGAACTATTGTCAGCCGAACGGCCAAGCTCACAGTAGCAGGTAAGTTTGTTGAATAATGTATTTGTATTTTCAAGTTTTCATAAAGGGTAAATCTTGATAAAAGTGGTATTATCCTGGAGTTTTCATTAAACTGGTTATAGAAAATACACTCATTCAACATCAGTGGAGCATATATTGTGTATAGGATTATGCTTGGATTTGCTCGTTCTGTAGGGAGAAAACTGGAGCACCTTTTCACTTTCTAATGGTTTCAATATGTTATCAGAAGTACTGAACCAAGTCTTTTAACCTTTTTAACCTGGAAATGACAAAAGTTTTATAGGAAAGTTGAGTCACTTTGATTACGAACTTTTATCCTACCCATCATAACCATTTAGTGTGATTCTGTAAAGCTTGTAGTATAGCCAGAGACTTGGTTCTGGCTTAACCAGGGAAATGACATTTAATTGGATTTTTAGAAATCTATAGGATGTATATATGTGTGTATGTGTGTGTATATATATATGTGTGTGTGTATACACTTGTATATATATATATATATATATATATATATAAACGTGTGTGTGTATATATTTATATATATATATGGGATTCCCAGGTGGCTCAGTGGTAGAGAATCCTACTGCTAATGCAGGAGATGTTGGTTAGATCCCTGGGTCAGGAAGATTGCCTGGAGTAGGAAATGGCAACCTACTCCAGTATTCTTGCCTATAAAATTCCATGGGCAGAGGAACCGGGAGGTTTACAGTCGTGTAGTCCATGGGGTCGCAGAGAATTAGACACGACTAAGCATGCGTGCATGTATGCCTATATGTGTGTGTGTGTGTGTGTGTATGAGTGAAGAGTAGAAAAGTTGTAAAGAGAAAAAGGTCACTCCCTTTTAGAGTATTCCTGTTTGAAGAATGTTGGAAAGTGTAATAGAAATCACAGATCTAGAAGAGTAAGCAGTGCTTCCAAAAGAGGTGTAGTGGGCAGACATTCAGGCCAGTGTTTCTACACTTGAGAATCAGATGAAGTAAGGTCTTGTAAAGGGTCACATCATACAAAAATGGTTTTATCTTTGGCTTATATTTATTCTCACCTTGGTGAAATGTGGACATGTGAGAAAAGAACATGTCTGAGACAGTCGTTTCCTGCCGTACTCCCATTCCAGAGTCATGGTCCCCACCCCCTGCTCACTCCAGGTTGTATTCACATTTGCTCATTCACCCAGTGTCTGATGGCTCTTTTCTTCTTTGGAGACAAATTCTCAAAGTTGAATTTGAGTGTGACGTATAGCCACTGTAATTATTTCATAATCACAGATTGAGGATTGGGGAGGGGGAAGAATCAGACCTCTTGACAATTTGCCTTTTCCTTTTTTTTTCTTCTTTCTTTTAAAAATCTTTTTTTTTTGCCAGGCTCTCTCCAACTGTTGATAAATAAGTTAGCATGATGACTGACTGCCTCTGTAACTCACGTTCTTAAACTGGGCTTTTAATCTCGACTCATTCCTCTCAGCTGTTCCCCACATCCAGTCACCAAATCCACTGAACTCTGCTTCCTGATTTCCCTGTACCTGGTTCACATGCTCCTTCCTGAGACTACCCCTGGTCATCCCTCGGCACAGCCTAGTGGCTATCTGGCATCTCGTTTTTTCCCTTCTCTTACCCCAGCTCCATTCTGTGGTCACAGGACTCTTTCCCACCCGTCAGTGACTCTAAGGTAAACTGCATCAAGTTATTGGCTGAACTCTATAACAGGCTTCCTGAGTCCTTCCATGAGCTGGCCTCCGCTTCTCCAGCTTCATGTCTTAGCACTCGCTTGCTTCTGTCCTTGCTCCCCACCACCCTCACCACCTCACCACATTGAGGCTCTAGCATATCCACTTCCCTTTCATCCTCTGCCTCTGGCCTGTGCTTATGGCTTCCTCACTGCCCATTAATCCTATCCTCTACCTTTTGTTCTCTTCCTTCTCTTCTGGTTCATTCTTCCTTAGCTTTCATATCCTTTAGGAAGCATGTTTGACTTAATATTTAAGTAAACAGGTTATTCTAGTACAAAACCAAAATTCTTTTGCTGCAAACAGGATTCCGTAAGAGAGTTTAATATGCTTTTGGTCTGGGTGTCAGGAGGAAATAATATCTAAGCTAGGAGATGAATAGAAGTTCTTTTTAATAGTTGCATAGTATCCCTTTATTTGTATATACTGTGCTTTATCTAAACATTCCCTTTTTGTAACTTTGTATTTATTATGAATACTGTAACATAGTGAACAAACTTTTGTTAATCTTTATTTCTGTAGAACAGACTGTTAGAATTTGTAATTGTACTAATAGCTGGATCATAGGGTATACTTTTGTGTATACATCATTTAAAAAGATAGGACTGAACTATTTGTCAGTTTCTCAGAATGTTAACCATAGAATTACCATATGATTGAGCAGTTCTACTCCTAGGCATAAGAGACATGAAAAGATATGTCCACACAGCAGTTTGTACATGAATGTTCATAGCAGATTTTTTTGTAATAGCCGGAAAGTGGAAACAGCTTACATGTCTATCAAGTAATGAATAGATAACTACAATGTAGTATATTCATACATGGAATATTATTCAGCAATAATGAGGAATGAAGCGCTGATATATATATATATATATGTATACAGTAACATGAATAAGCCTTAAAAGCAGTATGATAAGTGAAATAAGTCACTCACAGAAAACCACATATCATATGACTTCATATATATGAAATGCCCAGAATAGGCAAATATATAGAACCAAACAAAAGGTAGAGTGGTGGTTTTCTAGGACTGGAGATGAGAGGAATAAGGGCATGGAGTGGATGGGAAACAGGTGAGTATAAGAAATGGGAATGACTGCAAGTGAATACAGAGTTTTTTTGGGGATGATGAAAGTGTTTTAAAATTAGATTATAGTGATACTTGGAAAACTGGGCATATACTAAAAACAATTGAATTGTGTACTTTAAATGGTACCTTTTATGGTATATAAATTGTAGTTCAATTAAACTTTTTAAAAATGCTGCCAAAAAAAAAAGGATGCTGCTGCATTGCCATTTCGAAAGATTATTGAGTAGAGTTCTTTATTTGCAAGCAACAGAAACTGACTCTGGCCAAGTCATAAGCGTTTGAATACCTACTAAATTGATAGTTCATAGAATTAAATGTGAGAGGTCATTTTCTCTGGGCTGTCTCATTTCTACACAATAGAAATTCTTCTTTCACTGTCTGGGCAGTACCCTAACTGTGGGTATTTTGTGCCCGAAGGTCGGATGACTGGGTAGTCTAAATACAGACACTGTTGTTAATCCCATCGTGTCAACCTCCCACTCTCCTTCTGCAGTTCTCCAGAGGCAGTAGGACAAACTGGTCTCCCACTTGTGAGCACAGGAAGCTGCAGCATTTTCTGCCTCGATATGTCAGTTACGAGTTTCTTCATCTGCTTTCCCTATCCAGAAACTTTTTGAAATTTCTTGTCTGCCAACTCCACATATGTTGTTGTGGGTTTATATTTTTAAAAGTTACTCATTTTCATAAGAGCACAGGAGGGAGAATACTTTGACTTTTTAAAAATAGAACTGGTTCTTGGTTTTATTTGATTCCTTTTTTCCTGTTTTATTAGTTTCTGTGTTTATCTTTGTTAATTCTTCAAATTTTCTATTTTCTGAAAAGTAGATATTTGGTTAATTGTATGTTTATTTTTTTCCTTCAAAAGTCCTCTTGAAATAAAAATAAAAATTTGTAGCAGGGTTAGACAACTTTTTAGAGTATTATATCCATGTGGAGTAATTGACCATCATAGAGTTAGAAAACTTGGAATTATGTTTCTCATAATTTAATTTGTTAGCCTTTAAAGAAACATTTTGTTGCAGTTGGAGCATGTTAAAGTCACTTAATTTTTTTGTTTAATTTTTATACAATTTTTTTTCCCCTTGGCAAAAACAAGTTTATTGAAGAAAGAATGGAAAGAACACCTTAAGGAAGAGGTGGACCAAGCCAAAAGAGGCTCTGGCCTCATTTTTATATTATTTTTAAAGGTTACTTTCCCTGATAGCTCAGTTGGTAAAGAACCCACCTGCAATGCAGGAGACCCCCATTTGATGGAGAAGGGATAGGCTACCCACTCCAGTATTCTCGGGCTCCCCTTGTGGCTCACCTGTTAAAGAATCCACCTGCAGTGCTGGAGACCTGGGTTCGATCCCTGGGTTGGGAAGATTCCCTGGCGAAGGGAAAGCATACCCACTCCAGTATTCTGACCTGGAAAATTCTATGGACTGTATAGTCCATGGAGTTGCAAAGAGTCAGACACAACTGAGTGAGTTGCACTTTCACTTCCATTTACAATATTATAAAAATCATTGTCTATATTCCCCGTGTTGTGCAGTACATCCTTGAGCCTGTCTTACACTCAGTAGTTTGTACCTCCCCCCTCTTGTATCACACCCCATACTTGCCTCCCGTAACCACTAATTTGTTCTCTATATCTGCTCCTAACCATTACATTCTATGGCATCTACAGAGTATTTATGACTGTATTTTTTTGGTTAATATTTTATTTTGAAATAATTACTAATTTGTGGAATTGTTGCAAGAACGAAACCAAGAAATCTCATATAGTCTGCACTCTTATTACCCGATTGTTAACATTTTACCACGTTTGCCTTATCATCTAATATGCACATACCCACATAAAATTTTTTCTGACTCATGCAGGGTGATTTGCAAATATTACCCCAAACTGAATACTTTTGTTTATATTTCCTAAAAACAAGAACCTTTTCCTCAGTAAACATCCATTAATATTAGGAAATTAACCTTAATAAAAAAATATTGTCATTTAATTGATAGGTACAATTCAGATTTCACTGGTTATCTCAATAATATTCTTAATAGCAAAAAAAACAAAAGTGAAAACTGCCCCATCCTGCCTCTTCCTTTCCAGTCCTGGATTACAAGTTTAGTACTTAGTCGTTCTCTCTTAGATTTTTACAGTCTAAAGCCATTATTCAGTTCATCCTTGTCTCATTTTGGATCTTCTAGTTTTCCTCCATGAATGGATTCAGGTTTTGCATTTTGGGGAGGAATGTCACAGAGGTGATGCTGTGTTCTTAGTGCAGCATATCAGAAAGCACGTGGTGTTTTGTTCCATTACTGGTAGTGTTAACTTTTATTACTTGGTTAAGATTGTCTGTACTATGTCTCTCTACTCTAAAGTTAATAAATATTTTGTACTTTAATTGGTAATAAGTATTTGGAGAGGACATAATTTGATACTCTGTAAACATCCCTATTCGTCATCCAACTTTCACTTACTAGTTTTAGCATCCATTCTTCATTCTTTGCTGCATTAATTATCATTATCCCAGAGTTAGTCAGAGGGAACTCCTTTTTTCTGTGTCCTTTGGCTATGTCCATTTTAGTCTTTGGGTACTTCCTTATTTTCTGTCACAAGATGTTCCAGACTCATATTTCCCTACACTAGTCCTAGAATCAGGCATTCATCCAAGCAGCATTAGTTCCTTGAGGTGGAGAACAGTATTTTAGAAATCATGATCAGGTCACCATATATATTCATTGTTACTGGAGTAAGATTGATTCTGGACTCTTTCTGGACCGAGCTAGGATATATATATGTGTGTGTGTGTGTGTGTGTGTGTGTGTGTGTGTGTGTGTGTACATATTTGTAACTACAGGTGAAATGTATATGTATTTGTACCTTGTTTCTTCAACCATGAGGAATCTGATTCCAGTTATTCCTAGTACATTGTTTACTTGATCGGTATCCCTGTATGTTGGCAATTTCCTGACCCATGGACCTTCTTCTTAAACCTGGTCCCACTATACTTGTGGCCAAACAGGCTGACTTGCTCCTGGTTCCATGACTATTTTAAAGTAATATTTAACTACATTTTCTTTTTTTTTTCTTTTTCTTTATTGTCCAGGTCTTCCAAGATTTGCCAGCCAACCAGAGCCTTCTTCAGTTTATGTTGGGAACAGTGCAGTTCTGAATTGTGAAGTTAATGCAGATTTGGTCCCATTTGTGAGGTGGGAACAGAACAAACAACCTCTTCTTCTGGATGATAGAGTTATCAAACTTCCAAGCGGAATGCTAGTTATCAGCAACGCGACTGAAGGAGATGGGGGACTCTATCGCTGCGTGGTTGAAAGTGGTGGGCCACCAAAGTATAGTGAGGAAGCTGAATTAAAAGTTCTTCCAGGTATTCATTCAATATCAGGATTGATGGTTTTATATTTGTTAATGGATAAAAATTGTCCTGTTAGAATTTTTTTTTAATAAACACGGTTACAGGTGTGGTGTGACATATTAATGCCAGTGTAAAGAGTTTCAGTTTCTTGCAGGGAGAGAGAAGAAGAAAAGTTACCAGAAAGATCGTCTCTAGTGAATAGGTTGGTCAGTAAATATTTACGAAGCAGTAAAGTACAGTCAGTATCTATGGCATTCTTCCTGGCTAAACAAACATTAGCTCTATGTCTTTTGTCAAACCTCTGTCTTTTTCTGTCTCCTCCAGTGATATACTCTTTACAGTTCTCATATCTCCTTGTAATAGTTAAGTCTTTTTAGTTATAAGAATCACAGACCTACTAAGGCTAGTTCATGTAAGGGATGGGCAGAATAGTAACTGTTAATATAGCAGCTCCAGAGATACTGGTGAGCCAGAGTTCTTCATAATGCTCCCTCATTTTAACGTGAACTTAGCTCTTCTCTCTGTCTTTCCTTGTCTCTCTGGGTTCCCATTCTTGCTGCCCTTACTGGCTTTCCTCGTTATCTGTTTTGTGTGTCTTTTCTCAGACGTGTAACTTCTGCTTTCTCATGACGTCCTCTCACTTGTGGCTCAGCGTAGTCCCTGTAACTTCTTGGTGTTTCATGACCTTTTACCTTCTGTTCCAACTGCTGTATTTCATATCTCCTGTATTTCAAGTCTGAATTTGTGAATATAATTGGACCATTCCTACCTTGTTTGGGCAGTTTATATATATAACGATTGTGTACACTTTTTTTTAGCCCATGGATTGGCTTGCAAAGGGAGGCCAACATTATGAGCAGCCACTCCTGAGAGTATTCCTGATGGCCCTTGAACCAATTTTTTTTTTTAATGCAGTTTCTTTCTTTGTCATCATCATTCTTTCCCTTATCGTTCCTCAGTGTATTTTCAACTCAGCAGCCACAGTTCTCTTTTAAGATGTTTATTGGATTATGTCACATGTTTGCTCAAAACCTCCTAGTAGTTTCCCATCTTAGAGTAAATGTTTAAAGTCCTTAGACTGTAAGGTTTTGTATAATCCTAATGCCATTTCCCTCCCATCTCTCTTCTCACATCTCATGCCCATCTCTCCCTCACTGTGTGACTGTTGCCCCTTATGTTTTTACAACACTGCGAACATGCTCTTGCTTTAGGGTCTTTCTACTTTCTATTTTCTCTGCCTGGATCCTCTTCTCTCAGATATCTCTGCTTGACTCACTGTCTTACCTCTCTGCTCAGATATCATTTATCAGTGAAGCCTTCCTTGACCACTGTTTAAGACAACAGTCTTCCATTTCTGCCCCAGCACTTTCTCCCCCCTGCATTTTACTTGAGAATATATCACCATCTGACACACTATATCTTTTATTTGTTGTCTCTCTCCCCTTATTAGTATGTAAGCTCAACTAGGGCAGGGAATTTTGTCTGCTGCCAAGAATGGTAATTGGCACATAGAAGCCAATAAATATACGGATTTGTTGGTTTCAATCAAAATTTGATTGAAAGTGAAGTCGCTCAGTCATGTCCGACTCTTCGCAACCCCATGGACTGTATGTAGTCTACCAGGCTCCTCCGTCCATGGGATTTTCCAGGCAAGAATACTAGAGTCGGTTGCCATTTCCTTCTCTAGAGGATCTTCCTGACCCAGGGATTGAACCCTGGCCTCCTGCATTGTAAGCAGATGCTTTACAGTCTGAGCCACCAGGAAAGTTTTAGTTCAAGGTTGGAAAAGAAAGAACTATTGCTCTATAGCAGTGTCTTCCAATCTGCTTTCTGACTTGCTTTTATATAGAAGAGGTCTTATTTCATGGCAGACAGAAGTGATATTTTTTCTTTGAATCTGTGTTATCAGTCACAAATCCTCCAAACCAGGTTGAGGTAAATAAGATTCTTGGTGTCAAAAGATGAACCACCATGAAATATCTGAAACAAAAAATACTGATTGTTTTGTTTACCTAAGGGAGAGCTATGCTTGTAAAGCATAGTCATCTTGAATAATGCAGACTGCTAATATCCTAAGAAATTTTTTGAAAGACATTGTTCTTGGTCAGGAGACTGGGTTGAGAAGATCCTGTGGAGAAGGAATGGCAACCAACTCCAGTGTTCTTGCCTGGAGGATCCCACAGGCAGAGGAGCCTGGCAGGCTACAGTCCATGGGACCACAAGAGTCAGACATGATTTAGCGACTCAACCAACAGCCTTCTATAAAATTTTTTGAAAGACATTGTTCTTAGTGTGTTGGTTAGGAGACTGGGATGGGTTGATGTCGGTAATAGAAGCATGTTTTATCGTTGGTTACAGAGATCAGAACAATGTCAGCCTTAGAAGCAAGAGATTCCACCACCGAATGGCTAATAACTTTTAGAGGCATTGGATAAACTCATTGGTTGGCTTTCAAAGCATGTTCACTGAAGAGCGTTGTGCTGAACTATTAGACAATGTTTGTTACAATGACTGCAGAACTGTCATCGATTAGTTACACGTGTTTAAAGCCAGCTCTGGTGGTTTTCACAATGATTATAGAACATGTTTTCCTAAGAGTTTGGAGCAAAGAGTCTCATTTCTGCCTGAGAACAGTCTTTCTTCTCAAAACTTAACAGTAGAAAGATGGTACTGATGAACCTGTTTTCAGGGCAGCAATGGAGACGCAGACATAGAGAAGAGACTTACGGACACGTTGGGGGAAGGAGAGGGTGGGATGAATTCAGACAGTAGCATGGAAGCATAGACATTACCATATGTAAAACAGATAGCCAATGGGAAATTCTTTATGATGCTGGGAGCTTAGGCTGGTGCTCTGTGATACCTAGAAGGATGGGAGTTGGGAGGAAGACTCAAGAGACTGGGGACATGTGTATACCTATGGCTTATTTGTGTTAAAGTGTGGCAGAACCTACACATGTGAAACCATTATCTTCCAGTTAAAAAAGAAACCAACTAGAAATGTCACCCCCATCTAATAGATAACCCTGCCTTCTACCCTAGGAGTATGATCTTTTCGTATGCCTAGAAGAGGGTGACTCTACCAAGTGTGAACACACATGTAGCAGTAGCCTGATAGTTGTACCACTGTAAAAATGAAAGGAGCGCACTGTCTCAGTGAGCAAGTTACATAGATGGAGCTCAAAGGTTTTTAGAGGTAGCACATAGGTATAGGGAAGGAAAAGAAAGGAAACCTCTTCTGATACCTCTGTGAGGGTGAGGATGCTAAGGTCCTGAGCTCGCTCAGTCCTTTTCCTATTTGTACCACTTATGAAGTATTTTCCTTATGTTATCTTTTAGAATGAAGGGGGTTCAAGTCAGATCTCACTTAGGTGACCAGTAAGGACACTGAAAGCAGGAGCTATAACTTAAACATGTTTAAGCCTCCCAGAGAGCCGTGGACAAAGTTCTGTACACGGGAATTATTAAGAAATGCTTGCTAATTTAAATGGAAATTTCTAGTCATTTTTGCTTAAAGTATTTTGTCGTATAAAGCCACACAGACTGAAGTGGAGTTTGCGATAGTGTTTTCTTAACCATTTTCTTTTGTTTTAATTTTTTTTTTTCAGATCCTGGTGCCACATCAAACTTGGTATTTTTGAAACAACCTTCTTCCTTAATCAGAGTCATTGGTCAGAGTGCAGTTTTGCCATGTGTTGCTTCAGGACTTCCTACTCCAACCATTAGATGGATGAAAAATGAGGAGACACTTGACACAGAAAGGTAACATTGTCTGCCTAAAAGCCTTTTTCAGCCTTGGCTTGTGACTTGGTCTAATCTTATTTGAGACTATTGATTAATTTTAAAAAGATTATCTCTTTTATTTTTATTTAAACACATCATGATGCTTATTTTTCATTCTTGAAATATATTTATATGCTATATATGATTAGGATGTTTAAAGAATGCTTTTAAGATATTAAGGAATAATTATTCTTCTTAGCTTAAGGCCCTAGGATTTCCTTCCTTAAATTGTTGCAAGTTTCTAATGCTGACTACCTGACATGTCTAACTTACTCTCATATGCATTTTGTCGATGATAGTTTTTTCCTTTACTTAAACAGTAAAAGAAAACGTATTCCTCATTTTTTTGTTTTTGACTTTTAGAATGATACCAGCTTCCTTCTATGTCCACAAATTTTTCATCTTACACATAAGCCTTTTCTGTTGACATCAACCACCCTATTTTCCTTCCCAAACACTGTCATTACTTCCTTTTGTTGTTGTTGTTCAGTTGCTAAGTCATGTCCAACTCTGAAACCCCACGAACTGCAGCCTGCCAGGCTCCCCTGTCCTTCACTATCTCCTGGAGTTTGCTTAGATTGTTGTCCACTGAGTTGGTGATACTATCTAACCCTCTCATCCTCTCCTGCCCTCGTCTCCTTTTTTCTTCAATCTTTCCCAGCATCAGGGTCTTTTCCAGTAAGTCGGCTCTTCACATCATGTGGCCAGAGTATTAGAGCTTCAGCATCAGTCCTTCCAGTGAACCTTCAGGGTTGATTTCCTTTAGCATTGAGTGTTTTGATCTCCTTGCTGTCCAAGGAACTCTCAAGAAGCTTCTCCAGCACCACAATTCAAAAGCATCAATTCTTTAACTCTCTGCCTACTTTATGGTCCAACTCTCACATTTGTACATGACTACTGGAAAAACCATAACTTTTGACTATACGGACCTTCATCAGTAAAGTGATGTCTCTGCTTTTTAATATGCTATCTAGGTTTGTCATAGATAAGTGTCTTCCAGGAAGCAAGTGTCTTCTAATTTCATGGCTATAGTCACCATCAGCAGTGAGTTTGGAGCCCAAGGAAATAAAATCTGTCACTGCTTCTACTTTTTCCCCTTCTATTTGCCAAGAAGTAATGAGACCTGATGCCATGGTCTTAGTTTTTTGAATGTTGAGTTACGGGCCAGCTTTTTCACTCTCCTCTTTCACCTTCTTCCAGACGCTTTAGTTCCTCTTCACTTTCTCCCATTAGGTGGTATCATCTGCATACCTGAGGTTGTTGATATTTCTCCTGGCAGTCTTGTTGCCAGCTGGTGATTCATCCAGCCCGCCATTTCACATGATGTACTCAGCATAGAAGTTGCATAAGGAGGGTGACAATATGCAACCCTAACATACCCTTTTCCCAATTCTGAACCAGTTCACTGTTCCATGTCCAGTTCTAACTATTGCTTCTTGACCTGTATACAGGTTTCTCTGAAGACAGGTATGGTGATATTCCTGTCTCTTTAAGAATTTCCCACAGTTTCTTGTGGTCCACACAGTCAAAGGCTGTAGCATAGTCAGTAAAGCAGAAGTAGGATATTTTCCTGGAATTCCCTTGCTTTATGATCCAACAAATGTTGGCAATTTGATTTCTGGTTCCTCTGCCTTTTCTAAATCCAGGTTGTACATCTGGACGTTCTTAGTTCATATATTGCTGAAGCCTACATTGAAGGATTTAGAGCATAACCTTGCTAGCATGTGAAATAAGCACAATTGTATGATAGTTTGAACATTCTTTGTCATTACCTTTCTTTGAGATTGGAGTGAAAACTGACCTTTTCCAGTCCTGTGGCCACTGCTGAGTTTTCTAAATTTGCTGTTATATTGAGTGCAGCACTTTAAATTTTAGATCGCTCAGCTGGAATTTCATCACTTCCACTAACTGTGTTCATACTAATGCTTCCTAAGGCCCACTTGACTTCACATTCCAGGATGTCTGGATCCAGGTGAGTGACCACACCATCATGTTTATCCAAGTCGTTAAGATCTTTTTTGTATAGTTCTTCTGTGTATTCTTGCCACTTCTTCTGAATCTCTTTTGCTTTTGTTAGAACCTTACCATTTCTGTCCTTTATTGTGCACCTCGTTGCATGAAATACTCCCTTGATATCTCCACTTTTCTTGCAGAGATCCCTAGTCTTTCTCATTCTGTTGTTTTCCTCTATTTCTGTGCATAGTTCATTAAAGAAGGCTTTATCTCTACTTACTATTCTCTGGAACTCTGCATTCAGCTGGACACATCTTTTCTTTTTTCCTTGCCTTTCACTTCTTTTCTTCTCTCAGCTATGTGTAAAGCCTCCTCAGACAGCCACTTTGCCTTCTTGCATTTTTTTTTTTCCTTTGAGATAATTTTGGTCACTGCCTCCTGTACAGTGTTATGAACCTCCATCCATCGTTTTTCTGGCACTCTTGTCTACCAGATCTAATCCCTCGAATCTATTCTTCACTTCTGCTTTATAATTGTAAGGGATTTGATTTAGGTCATACCTGAATGACCTAGTGGTTTTTCCACCCTTCTTCAATTTAAGTCTGAATTTTGCAATAAGGAGCTCATGATTTGAGCCACAGTCAGTCCAGTCTTGTGTTTGCTGACTGTATAGAACTTCTCCATCTTCGGCTGCAAAGAATATAATCAATCTGAATTTTGGTACTGACCACCTGGTGATGTCCATGTGTTAGAGTCATCTGTTGTGTTGTTGGATGAGGGTGTTTGCCATGACCAGTGTGTTCTCTTGACACAACTCTGTTAGCCTTTGCTCTGCTTCATTTTGTACTCCAAGACCAAACATGCCCGTTACTCTGTGTATCTCGTGTATCTCTTGACTTCCCACTTCTGTATTCCAATCCCCTGTGATGAAAAGGACATCTTTTTTGGTGTTAATTCTAGAAAGTCTTAGATCTAGTAGATCTTCACAGAACTGGTCAATTTCAGCTTCTTCAACATTCGTGGTTGGGGCATAGACTTTGATTACTGTGATTTTGAATGATTTACCTTAGAAATGAGCTGAGATCATTCTATCATTTTTGAGATTTCAGGCAAGTCCCAGGTGGTTCTCGTGGTAAAGAAACCATCTGCCAGTGCAGGAGACATAAGAGACACAGGTTCTATCCCTGAGTCAGGAAGATCCCCTGGAGAAGGAACTGGCAGCCCACTCCAGTATTCTTGTCTGGACAGAGAAGCCTGGCGGGTTGTGGTTCGTAGTGTCACAAAGAGTTGGACACAACTGAAGTGAGTTCCCATGCACGCACTGCATTTTGGACTGTTTTGCTGACTATGAGAGCCACTCCATTTCTTCTAAGGAACTCTTGCCCAGAGTAGTAGATAAAATAGTCTTCTGAATTAAGCTCACCCATTCCTGTCCATGTTAGTTCTCTGATTTCTAAGATGCTGATGTTCACTCTTCACATGTCCTCCTTGACCATGTCCCGTTTACCTAGATTTATGGACCTACCATTCCAAATTCCTATGTAACGTTGTTCGTTATAGCATCATACTTTACTTTGGCCACCAGACACACCCACAACCGAGTGTCGTTCCCACTTTGGCTCAGCTGCTTCATTCTTTCTGGAGCTATTAGTAATTGCCCTTTGCTCTTCCCCACTAGCATACTGGACGCCTTCTGACCTAGGGGCTTGTCTTCTGGTGTCATGTCATAGTGCCTTTTCATACTTTTCACGGGGTTCCTTATCAGCCTGTTCATGGGCTTCTTACAGCAAGAGTACTTTGTGGTTTGTTATTCCCTCCTCCGGTGGACCATGTTTTGTCAGAACTCTTTAATACGACCTGTCCTTCTTGTGTGGCTCTGCATGGCATGCCTCACAGCTTGATTGAGTTATGCAAGCCCCTTCTCCCGAACAAGGCTGTGATCCATGAAGGGCCATTTACTTCCTTAGGTAATGGATTTTTTCTTAATTGTATTCTGGTAAGAGAACTGGGTGGTGGTGATGGAGGTGGTGGTAGTTCTCTGTGATTTATTTCTATAACAGAGTCGTCTTGTGCGTTGTACAATGCACAGTGACATCCCTGGCCTCTGCCCATGAGATGCGGTAGCACTCCCAAGTTGTGACAACCAGAAGTGCTTCTAGATGTTGCCAGATGTCTCTCAGGAGGCAAAGTTATGCCCAATTGAGGACCATTTTCCCGGAGCAGTGCTATCCAATGGGAACATGATGAAAGCCACATATATAATTAAAAAATTTCTGGAACACATGGCACTACTAAATACAATAATTTATACGATGTACTGGTTAAAGTGATATTTAGTTCTACCAAAATAATAAAGTTTGTGTTTAGTCCTGCTTCCGATCCTACATTTACGTTTCCTCAGTCAGGCTAGCCACATTTCAAGTGTCAGTAGCCGCGTGTGGCCGGTGGCTGTTGTTTGGATATAGCAAGTGTAGAGCTTCCCAGTTGACTAATTCAGCATGAGCAGGTAATCTTAATTTGTGTAGTTCCATAAACAAGATACGGAAAGGAGTATCTGTCTAGTCAGCTTGGTGATCAATCTTTATTGATCAGTGGGGATGCAAGAATACAATCAGATTGTTCTTCATATGTTCCATCAGCCAAACTGATAGTACCATCTTCAGTATCACCTGATTTCTTACTGAACACCTGTCCAGTCACCAACTTCTGCCTATACTTTACTCCCTTTTCCCCCACTCTTTTTTCCAGTTAAATATTATACGAAGAATTCCTAAGACTGTAAGGGAATTTTTTTAAACCTATGCTAACCGAAAACATAAGGAACCTTAAGAGGGTATACAAATTTTAAGCTCTTAGAGTAGAAATTAAGAGATTTTTTTGCTCTGAAGGAGTTCATATTCTAATGGACAAGGGTCAGGCAATAACCATATGAACATAAAATATCAGTTTGTAGTAAGTGCTGTGAAGAAAATTAAGACGAATTTAGTAATTTCCTAGTTATATTACTTTGAATTTTAAGGATAAATAGGAGACAGAAGATTGAGTAGACTTTCCCATCTTGAGTTCTGTATGCTTCTCAACACTTCAGTTGTGTGGTAGAAAAGTCTGAGAAGCTTTGCTTTGCCATACCACCGTCTCAGGAAGCTTCAGAAGAATACAAGAGCAAGACAGTATTGGCGCTCTTCACCCTGGTGTTTCCAAACCCAGGCATATAATTGGGTCAGAAGAGTGCGACCAGTGTATTTTGGTTGAATATCTGAATGTAGTATAGGAGAATGTAAGTAGGTGAATGGAACACAACAGTGCTTCAGGTTAGATACAAGTAGTTATTCAAAGTATCCTTGTTTCTGCCAGAGTCTTATGAGATATGTAGGTGTACCTTAGTTAATAAATTATATAGACCCCAAATTAGAAAGAAATTTAGAAATTGAAGAAAAATGTGGCTAGAAATCTAGATAGTAACTGGGCTGGCTGGCTCTAGTGAAAAAGAAAAACCAAACAAATTATTAGACATCCTTCTCAATTAATAATCTTAGGAACTAGTTAAGAATGTTTTAAAAACATTTCCATGACTTTTATAAATGTGTTAAGAATTGATATATTTGGTTAATCTTTTGATCACATTTGTTTGGATCCAAACCAAACATAGCTATTGAAGTGGGGGTGGGGGTAGAAATGTATCCATTTATTGAGTAGTTTTATTTGAAAGGGAGAGAACTCAGAAAATACAAGTGCTAAAGTGCATAGTGACTGACAGCAAAATGTAATTTAGTAATTAAATAATGTTATGTTTTAGTGGAATGATAGATTAGAACTCAGCTGCAAAAGAAACAGGTTGTAGTTATAAAAATGCTTAATGTTAGATTACAATTGACAATAGTAGAAAAATTAGATTGTTTAAAGGACAAGTGGAGGATTTCCATTTCTGGGAAGATTGAGTAGTATTTTCCCCTGTTCTTCTTGTTGCATACAACTGAAAACTCTGGACATTAGATGTAGAACAGATGTAAGACTCTGAAAGGTGGAGAGAGAAAGGGGCCTTGGACCTAAGAAACATGATGTTAAGTTCCCTGGGTTTTGTTTTTACCTGGTATATCCCAGCTTGAGCTGAAGAAGAGGATAACCTGGAAGCACCTCTAGGCACAAACAAAAAAGTGCTACCAAAGTGTGTTTTCTCTAGCCAAAGGACCAGAAAGGGGCAGCAAGATAAAAACTACTCCGACTACTCTAATCATTCCTACTCCAGCCAAATACGACATAAAAAACTGTGGCCCATCCTCTCCCATGCCAGCAAAGGCTCAGTGGGATGCCTAGACTTCTGCCTTCACCAGGTTTGATGAAGGCTCCCATCCTCCCTGCTCTCTGGTCAGAGGCTAAGTAGAGAGCCAAGACTTTCATCGCAACCAGGCAGTACTGAGGCCCCCACCCCTGCTGTATCAGCGGAGGCGCCTGGGGAGCCTGGACTTTTATCCCGCCTGGCAATAGACACACTTGTTCCCAGCTTTCCTTCTCCACTAAGGTGGCATCACAGGAGGCCTGTGGAGAGTCAGGACTTTGAGTACCTCGTAATGTCGAACCCTCTCTCTTCATGGTGTTACTGGATGCCATGTGGGGAGCAGTAATGAGGCACTCTTACTGCACCCAGCCAGAGAGCAGTGTCAGTGGAGGTGTAATGAGGAGCCAGAACTCTCAGTCCTCCGAAAGCATAATGAGGAGTCCCCCTCCCCCCTCAGGTGTCAGTGAAGACTGAGAGTGGAACCCGGGCTTCCACCTCCACCTGACTTAATGAGGTAGCACCTCCCCTTTCCACTGGGTGTCAGAAGAAGCCACCTGAAAGCGAAAGATTTAGTAGGATCCAGAATCTTATACCATAATGCCCCATATATCCAGATGTCAATGGAAAATTGCTCCCCATACCAAGAATGAGGAAAATCTCAAATAAGAAAAGACAGTTTATGCTAAAACAGATTACAGGTCTTTGAATTATGTAAGAAAGATTTTTAAAGCAGTTATCATTAAAATGCTTCCACAAGGAATTATGAATACATTAGAAATAAACAGAAAAACAGAATATCTCAAGAGATAAATAGTTTCTTCAAAGGAATAGAAGATTTAAAGAAGAACTTAATGGAAAATTTTGAACTAAGACAATAACAACTACAACAAAAAAACCCAACTCATTAGCTGGGTTAACAAGAGACTGGATGGGATAAAGCAAAGAATTTGTGAACTGGAAAAAAAGGGAGACGACACAAGATGATCAGTGTTAGGACTGAACTGGGAGTGCCACTACAGACCCTGCAAATGTCGAAAGGATAATAAGAGAATACTATAAACAACTACTACTCATGTAGTCCAGAAGTCATGTATGGATGTGAGAGTTGGACCACAAAGAAGGCAGAGTACCGAAGAATTGATGCTTTTGAACTGTGATGCTGGAGAAGACTCTTGAGAGTCTCTTGGACAACAAGATTAAACCAGTCCATCCTACAGGAAATCAACCCTGAATACTCACTGGAAGGACTGATGCTGAAGCTGCAATACTTTGGCCGCCTGATTCCCAAGAGCCAACTCTTTAGAAGAGATCCAGATACTGGGAAAGATTGAAGGCAGAAAGAGAAGAGGGTGACAGAGGATGAGACTGTTGGATGGCATTGCTAATGTAATGGACATGAACTTGGGCAAATTCCAGGAGGTGGTGAAGGATGTGGAGGCCTGGTGTGCTGCAGTCCATGGGGTCGCAAAGAGTCAGACACAACTTGGTGACTGAACAACAACATAAACAATGGTACATCACATAAGTTTGACTTAGACAAACCATTTCCTATAAAACACAAACTGCCATATCTAACCCATTATGAAATAAGTTAAGTTGCCCTCTTAACTCTTAAGGAGATTAAACTTGTAATTTTAAAACTCCCCACAAGTCTGCAAGTCCACAGAGCTTCACTGAAGAATTCTACTAGTGTTTAAAGAGTTAGAAGCACTTCTACACAGAATTTCTGGAAAATGGAAAGAATTAGAGCTAATATTACATAATGAGAATTTTATTATGCCTCACATTTTGGGTGCATGTAAATTCCGTGTTATCTTGCCTGGGAAACACTATGAACAGAGGAGCCTGGAGGGCTACAGTCCATGAGGTCACAAAAGAACAGGACATGACTTAGCAACTAAACAATAAAATTAAAAACTTTTGCTCTGTGAAAGACCGTGTTAAGAGGATGAAAAGGTAAAGCTACAAAATGTTTGTGGGGACAAAATATTTGCCAACCATATGTCAAATAAAGGAAGAGTATCTAAAATGTGTAAAGGTATCTCAAAACTCAGTATTTTAAAAAGTACATAATTCAATTAGAACATAGACAGAAGAGTTAGGTCAGTTCGGTCACTCCTGTGGACTGCAGCATGCCAGGCTTCCCTGTCCATCACCAACTCCCGGAGCTTACTCAAACTCATGTCCTTTGAGTCGGTGATGCCATCCAACCATCTCATCGTCTGTCATCTTAGATAGATGGTTCACCAGAAAAGATGTACAGATGGAAGATAAGCACAGGAAAAATTGTTTAATATCATTAGCCATTAGGAAGGGCATATTAAAACCACAAGATACCACTGCATACTTAAAGAGTGTCAATGCCAAGTGTTGTCAAGTATGTGGAGAAACGAGGTCCCTCTGGCATTGCTGGTAGGAATGTGAAGTGGTGCAGCCACTCAGAAGAACTGTTTGACAGTTTCTGAAGAAATTTGTTGCAACTGCCATATCACCTAACATTTACATTCTTGGGCATTTATGGCACTGAAGCGAACTTACGTTCAGACAGAAACCTGCACATGGATATTTATAGCAGCTTTATTCGTAATACCCCCAAACTGGGAACAACCCAGCTGTCTTTCATTGAGTGAAGGATTGAATCAACAATGTCTATTCATACTCTGGGATTACTGTTGAGCAATAAAAGGAATGAACCATTGACAACTGCAACAACCTGGAAGAATCTCCAGAGAATTATGCTGAGTGAAAAAAGCCAATCCCCAGAGGTTGCATACCATGTGACTATTTATGTAACATTCTTCATGAAATGCCAAAATTATTGAAGTGGAGAAGAGGTTAGTGGTTGCCAGGGGTTAATGAGGTGGGCAAGGGAGGGAGGTGGGCGTGGCTATAAAAGAGCAGCAGGCGGGATCCTTGTGGTGGTGGGAATGTCAGTCTCCTGGTTGTAGTTTCACAAGATCTTACTGTTGAGGGAAACTAAAAAGAGAGTCCATGATCTCTCTGTATTACTCCTTGGACCTGCATGTGAATCTACAGGTACCTCTAAAAAGTTTAAAGAAAAAAAGCAAAGGAGAGTGTATGTAAGATTAGCTTTCACCTACCCTTCCTCGCCAGATGTTTTAGAGGAAGAGGTGTCCAAGACGTTCCTTTGTGCTCTGGACATTATTTTCCATTTTCTGCAGTACTTTTGTGAGTCCTCTTTTCAGATGTTTTCCTCTCCCTTGGCTACCTCTCTTTTGTCTTTAAAAAAGCTTACCTTTCCCTCACTCAAATAGCAACGCATAAAAACCTAAATTAAGCAAGTCATTTTCCTTCTGCGTTCCCCTTTCACACTTACTGCCCTGACCGTGAGAGTCTTTTTTGACGTGTGTTTCTTCCTCAGCTTTTCTGTCCAGTCCATCTGTCCTTTTACCTCCTAAATATCTCTGACATTCATGTGTGTGGCTAACACCTATTCCAAGCTGCTGTTGACTGTCAGCGTCAGTTACTTCAGTAGCCTCCTCTTAACCCCGCGTGTACTCTGGCCTCATTCCAGACGCTCTTGCCATAGCAGTCTTTTCAAAGCCCAGGTCTTAACTACAGCACTGTCAACTTCCCACCCACTTTTAAAGATGTTTAATGGACTTCCATTTTTTTCAAGTTAAGGACTCAAATTCTTAAAATGGCTTTCAGAGCCTTGTGTGGTCTGGCTCAGTCTTCATATTTTTGCTTTTTTAATTCTTACATCTGGCCACATTTGTGATTTTTGGATCCGCAGATACACTGTGATCCTTTCTGTCACAATCCTTTGCATGTGCTAGACTTTCTTTTTTTGAAATCTTTTCCTCCCCTTCATTACTAGTTAGCTCCTATTCATTCTTCAGATCTCAGCTCAAAGGTCATTTTTGTCATTGAAATCTCTGATTTTCTGACAGATTGTTTTGGTATACCATTGTGTCGTGAAAGTCGCTCAGTAGTGTCCAAGTCTTTATGACCCCATGGAGTGTAGCCCAGCAGGTTCCTCTGTCCATGGAATTTTCCAGGCAAGAATACTGGAGTGGGTCACCGTTTCCTTCTCCAGGTTAACTACCCGACCCAGGGATCAAACCCGGGTCTTCAGCATTACAGGCAATGTAATGTAATTTACTGTCTGAGCTACCAGGGAAGCCCATAACTCTATTGTTGTATAGCGTTATCATTTTTATGTCCATCTTTCCCTCTGAATTGCATGACAGCACGGATTTTGTTTTTGCTTGCTTCAGTATCCCAGCTGTGACCTGACATACATAGGGACACTAGTAAATAATTGTTGAATGAATGAATAAATCCCTGTCTTTAACTTCATCATCCAGCTTTTCAAAAGAGTGGCCATTACTTCATGCCTTCTCTTTATCCCTGTTGTTACTGCCATGAGTCATCCTTTTCTCTTTAATTCCATTACAATGACTTTACAACTTCTCCTTGTTTCTTCACTAACTCTGATCATGCCATTAATCTGCTCAAAAGCCTTTCCCTTTGGCCAAAGAAATAGGCCTCACTGTTCTCCTCACTGAGCCCTGGTTACTCAGAGACACCTATGTACATAACGCTCCTTATGTCCAGCAGTGCTCAGTTTGGGTCCTTGACCGTGAATACTTTTCCACTTAATGTTTCTGTTGACTGCATCTTTGAATTTTGGAGCTCTAAAAGCTTGATTTCCTTGGTACTATAAGGCACCATATGTTGCGTCAATAACTTAAATCATTTCTGAGAAGCTGTTGGACATTCTTCCTCCCAGACTTCTTTTAAGGAAAGTAAAATCAGCTGCATTAAGAAAGACTGACTTCTACTGTTCTTGTACTCATGGCAGATATGAGGCATAGCAAGTATCAGGAATGTTTCTTAGTATAATCATTAGATATAAATTGCTATACCTCAGTTTCAAAAGTACTGTACTAACTAGTGCTTCCAGTTATGTTCCACTCAGCTGGGTATCTATGTGTATAGGGCTGATTTCCCCTTTATGAATGTTGTTTTCCATTTATGAAACATAGTAGTGAATTTGACCAGTAGTAAAATATAGGATATTAACATTTGTAAATTTGCCCTGTTTTGTGAGGCACCCAAACCTTGTTTTATCTGTTTCTTTTATCCTAGTCATTCTTTCTTGCTTTCTTCCATTATATATTGTCTAGCTTTTCTATCACATGAAGTTGTAATTTGAGGGTGTAATTAAGATAGTTCACATTGGAAGGCCACTTGATAAATTTAGTCATGATCTTTCAGAGTACTTCTTAGAGAAATCACCACATCTAATTCTAATTTTTCCTTGGTATAGAAACTTAATCTTGCCTGTTGGATTCAGGAAGACTAATTACCCAAATTCACAGTGTACTAAAACTGAAGCCAGTATAGTCCTTTACTTACAATGAGAATTGTTTTAAGCGTGGCCCAGACTGAATAGTGATTTCCTCTGATTTTTCTTACCCATCAGGAATTCATATGAAAAGCCAAATTGTAATCAGAACTTTTTTTACTGAGCATAAATACAGACAAGAACTATAACAATATTAAGACCTATGAGAAAAATCTGGCTGTGAAAACCAGTTAGTTACAAAACCTTCAAGTAAAAGTAAAATTGTAACTCTCCAAAGTTTCCAAATTTAACTAAACTTATTAACTTTATAAAAATTTCATCAGAATATTGATTTGTGATTTCTTCCTTGGTGTGGCAGAATGATTCGGCTTTCCTTTTAAATATTCTCTTTGAGAAAGAGAGAAAGGGAGGGAGGGAATGAGACAGAAAATGAGATTTTCTTGTGGTAGCTATTCCACTTTCTAGGGATTACTTCAAATTATGTATATATAACATAGTACAATGTTACGGATAGCAAAATTCCTTTATAAAAATACTTGACCTGTACAAAAATTTAAAAATACGTATTCTCTTTAAAATAGACTTAAGTCATGTAGAGTTGGGTCAGTAATGTTTAGCATCCTTGCTGATAATGGTGTGATGGTGGCAGTTTGTGCCCAGTTGCCACACCCAGGAAACTGCTCTCTGGCAACCATTCTTCTCTCTCCCTTCCCTTCCTCTTTTCCTCCCTTTCCTAGCCAAACTATCATTGGAAACTTTCAGTAGACACTGTGACACCATGATTTACTGTTCTGATCTGAAATATTGCCCTCTCTGTTAGTCATTTGAGTGTGGCATCACTGTACTGGTGTGACTCTGAGAGTGAAAACAGAGTTCAGAATTACACAGTTTGAAAAATAAAACAAAACTGGGTGGAGTGGGTAAGCAGGGATGGATTGTAGGGAGTGGAATTGGTCACAATAGTGGTATCCCTTTGGGAATAATTAGTGTCAGAGGTAACTCATCGTAACATTTTGATTTGTATTTATAATATTTATGCATGCAAAATATGAACAAAGTAAATTGGACTAAATTAAATTCTGATATTTTACATTGGTCTCAGTCCATTTGTAGCTATATAAATAATGTAAGTGTTTTATCTGTTTTATGTAGAGAGTTTTTCAGGTATCGTATTTCTCATTCTGAAACATATCAATATTTTTAATGCAGCTCTGGAAGGTTGGTATTGCTGGCAGGTGGTAGTCTGGAGATCAGTGATGTGACCGAGGATGATGCTGGGACTTATTTTTGTATAGCTGATAATGGAAATGAGACCATTGAAGCTCAAGCAGAGCTTGCAATACAAGGTATGCACGTATTTCTTGTTATAAATTTTAAAAATACTGTTGTACTTTATGGGTTCGCTAATTGTTAAGCATTAATGTAGAAGAGACAAATACAGCATAATAGTTAGAAGTCTAAGCTTTAATCCAGGGTGCTTGGGCTCAAATGCTGGGTCTTATATTTCCTAGCTGTAGAACTATAGGAGATTTTTCTGCTCTGAGTCTAATTTTCCTCATCTGTGAAGTGAAGATAATAAGAGTACTTACCTCATTGGCGTTGTTTTCAGGATCAGAAGAGTAATACTTGTAAAACTCCCAGAATGGTGACTAGAATATGGTATAAACTCAAAATTAGTTGTTGTTATCTGTAGTATAAGGTAGAGAAGGGTGCAGTCTGGGGCATCTGGAAGATCACTTTTCTTGTCTCAGAATGCTTTATCTTTCTCTGACCAAGAACCACATATCCTAAGCATTGGTGTTTTCACCTTTCAGGTGAGTAGATCACCCAGGAAGGAGTGCGCTGTGGCTTTCATTGTAACACCTGTTTGATTTTATGATTTTTTTTTTTTTCTTTTCAACTAATGCTGACCATCAGAGCATCTCCCTTATAGGTTCTGTGATTCGGAAGTCAAAGAAAATGACCATGGCATGTACACATAACCTCACCATCTTCCTTTCTCTTCCTCCATCTGGAAGTGTACCATCAGAGGAACATTTGCTCTCTCTTCTATGATTTGTCTGCAAATATTTGTTTCAAATAAAAGTGTTGAAGACCTCTGTTACTTTCAGGGAAATCCAACACTGCTTGGATATGTGGAAGTACACATGACATTCAAGTTGTCTCCAAGTGTATTATATTTGATAGAATGCTTCCTGCTATGTGGTTTAGGGTGGTTTCATGTTTTACATGAACGTCTTTCTCTTGGTACATTTTGTGAGTTTCAGAGTGGGAAGTAGTCACATTCCTATTCTGATGATAGGAATTGAGGAGCACTTTGGGGTTCTATGCTGGTTATATTCTCTGTTGCTATCTGTGGGTGGATTTATAAGCTCTGAAAACCAAAAGAGCAAGTCTTAGAGTTCATATAACTATTACCTCACTTGAGCTCAGCCGTTGCCCTCGCTAGATGGAAAGTAGGTTTAGACCAATTGTAGAATGACCAGTTTATTTCTTTGCCTCTATGTCAATGGAACTTGGGCTCAAATAAAATACTAGTGAACTCCATCTTATTTGGAACTCCATCTCATTTACTCTACAGACTATAAAGTTAGTAGAAGAAAGTATAGGAGGATAATTTTGTCACCCAGGAGCAGGAAAAGATTAAATAAAACTTTGGATGCAGAAATCATGAGGCAAAACACTGATGGCTTGGATCATGTCAGATAAAGTGTTTTTTTCTTGAATGTTCAGATAATGAAGAAGAAATGAGGAGCAAAGGATGGGTTAAATATTTGGGTAACTCTAAGTGAATGTTGATAATGTTAAATGGGATTTAAAATAGAATACACACACGTATAAGTCAGGAGTAAGGAAGTGGAGTTAGTCTTCTAAGATTCTGAAAATGTCCAGAAAGTGGTGAAAGTACTGTTTTATTAGAGGTTAATAAGGCAGGGATGTGTCCTATAATCTTTGTGGGAGGCTTTGAAAGAACAATATAAAAATCTAACTATAACAAGATAATAAAAGAAGAAAGTAAAAATAAAAGTTCTCCGAAAGAAGGTAAGAAAGGAAAGGAAAAGGAACATAGAATAAGGTGGACTAAGAGAAAGCAAATAGTGAAATGATAGACTTTTTCATGTTATTAAGAGTTAATATAGAAGGAAAATAAAACGATTCTAAATACGTATTCTTGTTGTTCAGTTGCTCAGTCATGTCTCACTCTCTGCGACCCCATGGACTGCAGCACGCCCAGCTTCTCTGTCCTTCACTATTTCCCAGAATTTGTTAAAACTCATGTTCATTGAGTCAATGATGCCATCCAACCATCTCATACTTTGTCACCTGCCTCTCCTCCTGACCTCAATCTCACAGCATCTGGGTCTTTTCCAGTGAGTTGGCTCTTTGCATAAGGTGGCCAAAATATTGCAGCTTCAACTTCAGCATCAGCCCTTCCAGTGAATATTCAGGGTTGATTTCCTTTAGGATGGACTGATTTGATATCCTTGCTGTCCAAGGAGTGCGAGAGTCTTCTCTAGCACCACAGTTCAAAAGCATCAATTCTTTGGCACTAAACCTTTTTTATGATCCAATTCTGATATCCCGTGCGTGACTACTGGGAAAACCATAGCCTTGACTAGACGGAACTTTGTTGGCAAAGTGATGTCTCTGCTTTTTAATATGCTATCTAGGTTTGTCACAGCTTTTCTTCTAAGCAGCAAGTGTCTTTTCATTTCATGGCTGCAGTCTCCATCAGCAGTTATTTTGGAGCCCAAGAAAATAAAATCTGTCGCTGTGTCCACTTTTCCCCATATATTTGCTGTGAAGTGATGAGAAACAAATGCCATAATCTTAATTTTTTAAATGTTGAGTTTTAAATCAGCTTTTTCACTGTCCTCTTTGACCTTCAAGAGGCTCTTTAGTTTCTCTTCACTTTCTGTCATTAGGGTCGTGTCCAGGCAAGAATGCTGGAGTGGGTTGCCATTTCTTTCTCCAGGGTATTTTCCTGACCCAGGGATTGAACCCAGGTCTCCTGCATTGCAGGCGGACTCTTTACTGTCTGAGTCACCAGGGAAGCCCAAATATGTATTACCTCAACATAATCTCAAAATAGGAAAGGCAGAAACTGATAGAACTACAAAAAGTAGACTAAACAAACCCACAGTCCCAGGTGGTAGATTTTAATACACTTCAGCAGTAGGTAGGATATGTAGAACAAAGCGACTATAAATACAAACAGAATAAAAACTGCAAACCATCATAATACAAAACTGAACAACACAATTAACAAAGTTGACTTAATTGACATTTTTAAAATATTGCACCGAGTGAATAAACTATTTTTATAAGCACCTATGAAACTGTTATTAAAATATGCCATATACTAACCATAGAACAAATCTTAACAAATTTAAGAAAACTGAAATTCTATGGATTTGACCTGTGTGGAATTAAGATTGAAATTAATTACAGAACTAGGGGCTTCCCTGGTGGCTCAGACAGTAAAGAATTTGCCTGCAATGCAGGAGACCTGGATTTGAGCCCTGCGTCAAATAAGATCCCCTGGAGGAAGGCATGGCAAGCCACTCCAGTATTCTTGCCAGGCGAACCCCATGGACTGGCAGGCTACCAACCATAGGGTCGCAAAGTGTCAGACACGACTGAAGCGACTAAGTATGCAGCGCGTAGGGGATGCTTAGAGGAAATGTATAGTCTTGTGTGTGTTCAGTTGTGTTCTGTTCTTTACGACCTCATGGACTGTATCCTGCCAGGCTCCTCTGGCCATGGAACTTTCCAGGCAAGAATACTAGAGCAGGTTGCCATTTCCTACTCCAGGGGATCTTCCGGACCCAGAGATCCAGGCCACATCTCTTGTGTCTCCTGCTTTGGCAGGCAGATTCTTCTACTACTGCCACCTATGAAGCTCTTACTTAATAAATATATATTAGAAGGGAAGAAAGGGTGAAAGTTTTGTGATTTAAATATTCAGCTCAATGAATGGATAAAAAAGATGTGATATGTATATGTATTAATATATATGTGTATATGTATACACACATATTCACACAATGGAATGCTACTCAGCCATAAAAGTATGAAATAATACCATTTGCAGCCACATGGATGGACCTAGAGGTTATCATACTACGTGAAATCAGTCAGACAGAGAAAGACAAATGTCATGTGATATCACTTATATGTGGAACCTAAAGTGATAAAAATGAACTTACAAAAGACTCAACAGATACAGAAAACAAACTTATGGTTACAAAAGGAGAAAGGAGGGGTGAATGATAAATTAAGAGTTTGGGATTAGCAGATACAAACCTACTATACATAAAACAACAAGGTCCTCCTGTATAACACAGGGAACTATATTCAATATATTGTAATAAACCATAATGGAAAAGAATATTAAAAAGTATATATTCATAACTGAATCACTTTTTTGTACACCAGAAACTAACACAACATTATAAGTCAGCTATATTTTAATAGAATGCATGCGTAAATAAATCTCAAAAAAAGCTAAAAGAGAAAAGAATAGCAAATATAACCCAAAGAAAACAGAAAAATGAAAGTAATCATAAGAACAGAAATTAAGGAAATAGAACATTTAAAATAAGGTGTTTCCATAAAGGCAAAAGTTGGTGCTTGTAAAGAATAACAACGTTCCTTGATAAACCCCTGAGAACACTTATATATAAATTGATAAGATCTTTATTTAGACAAGAGTCAGCAAACTACATGCCATGGACCAAATCTGCTAACTCCTTGTTTTTTATATAGCTTGTCAACTAAAAATAGTTTATATGGTTTTACATGGCTGAAAAATATCAGAAGAATAATATTTAATGATAAATAAAATTTTATGAAATTCAGATTATACTGTCTATAGATAAAATTTTACTGACACAAAGTCACACTCATGTATTGACTATGGCTGCTTTCATGCTATAGCAGAGGATTTGAGTAGGCCCACAGAGCCAAAGATTCTCACTGTCTGGTCCTTTGCAGAAAAACTTTTGACTTCTGATAAACTCTATGAAGAACTATAGATTAATAGGTAAACAAAGACAGATAAACCAATAGAAAATGGGCAAGACTTGAACCTCACAGATCTCTGTGCCTTGCATGCTCAGTCACTCAGTCGTGTGGACTCTTTGTGACCCCGTGTGCTGTAGCCCCAGGCTCCTCTGTCCACAGAATTTTCCAGGCAAGAATACTGGATTAGGTTTCCCCTCCAGGGGATCTTCCCACCTGTGTCTCTTGCATTAGCAGTTCAATTCTTTACCACTGAGCCACCTGGGAAGCCCTCACCAGGTGACTGCTAAAGGTTTGAAAAAGAGGTGGTGGTTTTCGGTTTTCAGAGAAATGTAAACAAAAGCCACCATGTGCTAACAGTGTTCTTCACCAGAGTGGCTAAAATAAGAGAGACTAACAATACTGGGTATTGCCTAAGATGAGGAACAGTTGAGATAACATACGGCTGTTAGGACTGCACACTGATCTAATCACTTTAGCTCTAATGCTGTTTGGCAGACTCTACCAAAGCTGCAGACAAACTTATTTTATGATACAGTGATTGTATTCCTAGGAGTATACTCATCAGAAGTATATAAATATGTGCATCAGAAAACATGCACAATGTTGTTCTCATCAGCTTTATTCACAGTGAATCAAAACCAGAAACAGCACTAGAATGGGAAAATAGTGCTCTAATCATATGACGGCATGTTGCCAGTAAGGAAAATTGGGAGGCCAGTGCTCGGCAGATTGGTAAATCTACAAATATTATTGAAAGAAGAAAAAGTCAGGCATGAAATAATGCATACTTTATGGTTCCATTTTTATAAAGTTCAAAAATAGGTAGAACTCCTCTGTGATTTTAGGAGTGAAAATAGTGATTACTTTCAGACGGGGCAGGGTAGTGACTCTTGTACAGTGGAGTTTCTGGTGTGTTAATGTTTCTTAATGTATGTGGTAATTACAGTAATTCAGGCTGAAATGTAATGTTAACGTGTGTCACATGAGGTCTTTTTTGTTGTTTACAGATAAAAAGTCATGTACAAAAACTTTTTGGAAAGTTTAATTTTGAATCTTGTCCCATAGCTGAAAATACTTGTTTCTTTTTCTGATGGGAAAGCAATTATGAGAAATGGTCTTGGGTTTTATATATACATATAAAATATATTTATATATAATATATATATTTATTTGTATAGTTATTTTTGTATTTATAGTCATACCTGTCTGATTTCTGTTGTTTTTTTAAAAAGTTATAGCTACAGGAAATGCCATAGTGAGTGGTAATGCAGAAAGGGTTAGAAGTTCAGTCTTCATCTGTTAAATATTTCAAATTTATTGTTTTATCGTTAACTCTTGGGATTTCTACACATGCTGTGACGTGAATTAGCCCACCATGTATTTCCTGTCATCTTAGATTGTTGATAACACTTAAAATGGGTCACGAGGTTGTTTTTTTTTTAAACAGGAATTTTTCATTATAGTCTATGATACACATCTTCCCTCCCACAAAAGAAGAAAATTTTCCATATGTATTTTTGTGAGGTCAGTTGATATATTTCTAAATTGATTAAAAATTTAGAATTCCACAGTCTTTCTCTGAAGTCATTCGGGAGCATCATCTACTTTTCCTGCCCTTCTATTCTACCCTCTCTGTTCTCTGTCCACAAGACACTCATCGCCCCCTCTTCTCCTAGTCATCTTCATGATCTCATTTCCCTGTACTTTATGATTATTTACAATAGTCTGCCCTCATTTATTAGAACTCTCAGTTCTCTTGGCTTAGGGTAAAAGCAGACTGCTTATGGCGTATGTACAGAACACAAGCAGACCCTTCATGTGTTAACTGAGAGGTACCATGAGAAGTAGTTAAGAGCAGTCTCTGGACTCAGCATACCTGGGTTCCAGTCTTACATCTGTCACTTCTTAGCTATGTGAACTTGCTATTTAACTTAGCTGTGTCGTAGTTTCTTTTATCAGTCAAATGAGTTGTTATAAGGCTTAAAGAAACTTCTGGCACTTTTCCACCAGAACCTGGGATGGAAATGAACTCATCTTTATCGAACTGTATTTAATGTCCTGGACATACTATGTGATTTGATGGGGCTCTATTCCCCTGTATCCTCTCATGAGCATATGCTCAGTCACTCAATTATGTCTGACTCTTTGTGACCCCATGGACTGTATAGCCTGCCAGGTTCATCTGTCCATGGAATTGTCTGGGCAAGAATACTGGAGTGGGTTGCCATTTCCTTCTCCAGAGGATCTTCCGGAACCCACATCTCCTGCATTGCAGGCAGATTGTTTACCACTGAGCCACTTGGGAAGCCTTGTATCCTCTCACCCTCAGATAAAATTTCCAAATTTCCAGATAGTTCTTTTCCTGATTTTTCTGAAGCTTTTCATAATCATCTTCTCACCCTCAGGTAATTATAATGTCTCTTAAAATAACTTTCTTTTTACCAGTAATGTTTCTCACTGATTTGTTTATGTGCCTTTCCCCACTACTATTAGACTGAGGTTCTTATCAACAGGGACTGGTCATAATAATTTTTTGTCATTGTGCTAAGTTGCTTCAGTTGTGTCTGACTCTTTGCAACCCCATGGACTGTAGCCCTCCAGGCTCCTCTGTCCATGGGATTTTCCAGGCAACAATATTGGAATGGTTTGCCATTTCCTCCTCCAGGGGGCTTCCTGACCCAGGGATTGAACCGAGTCTCTTAGGTCTCCTGTATTGGAGGCAGGTTCTTTACCATTAGTGCCACCTAGGAAGCCACTGTCGTTGTAGATTATCGGCAATTAATTATTGAAGAAGTGAATAAAACTTTGTGTTGAAATTTTGAAATATGACAGCTAGAATAATCTCATGTTTGTGGTTACTTTATTATTCATGTTTTCCTTTGCAGATTGCTTTTAATGGATTTCTGAGTGAGTGTGAGTGATAGTCGCTCAGTCATGTCTGACTCTTTGCAGCCCCATAGACTGTAGCCTGCCAGACTCCTCTGTCCATGGAATTCTGCATGCAAGAATACTGGAGTGGGTTGCCATTTCCTTCTCCAAATAGATTTTAGTGGTTTTTTTTTTTTTTGGCCTTGCCACACCACATGTAGGCTCTTAGTTCCCCAACTGGGGCTCGAACTTGAGTCTTCTGCAGTGTCTTAACCACTGGACTACAGGGTCTTAACCACTGGACCACCAGGGAAGTCCCAACTTCTAATATTTTTTTAAAAGTTGGAATTATTTTCTTTAATTTATTTTTATTTTTTAATTGAAGTATGGTTGATTTACAATGTGTTTCTGGTGTACAGCAAAGTGATTCAGTTACATATATGTAATATATATATTCTTTTCTATTATAAGTTATATATATTAAATGTAATTCCCCATTCTATACAGTAGGACTTGTTTATCTAGTTTACATATATTAGTTTGTATTCGCTAATCCCATCTCCTAATTATCCTCTCCCCATCTTTTCCCTTTGGTAACCATAAGTTTGTTTGCTATGTCTGTAAGTCTGTTTTGTAAATAAGTTCATGTGTATCGTATTTTAGCTTCAACATAGAAGTGGTATCATATGATATTTAACTAATTTACTTCATTTAGGATCATAGTCTCTGGGTCCATCCATGTTGCTACAAATGGCATTATTTCATTCTTTTTTTATGGCTGAGTAGTATTCCATTGTATGTATGTATAAATGCACACAGACCCACACCACATCTTTATCCGTTTATCTGTTGATGGACATTTATGTTCCTTTCATGTCTTGGCTATTGTAAATAACTCTGCTATGAACATTGGGGCATATATATCTCTTGGAATTATAATTTTGTCCAGATATATGCACAAGAGGGGGATAGCTGGATCATATGGTAGTTCTGCTTTTAGTATTTTAAGGAACTTCCATGCTGTTTTCCATATTGGCTGCACCGTCCCACCAACAGAATAAGAAAGTTCCCTTTTCTCCATATCCTTTTCAGCATTTATTATTTGTAGACTTTTTAATGACAGCCATTCTGACCAGTGTGAGGTGATAGATACCTCATTGTAGTTTTAATTTACATTTCTCTAATAATTAGTGATGTTGAGCACCTTTTCATGTGTCTGTTAGCTCTCTGTATGTCTTTGGTGAAATGTCTACTTAGGTCTTCTGCCCATTTTTTAAATTGGATTGTTTGATTTTGTTGTTGAGTGGTATGAGCTATTTGTTTATTTTGGAAAATAATTATTTTTCAGTCACATAACAGAGTATATTCTCCCATTCTGTAGGTTGTATTTTCATTTTGTTTATGGTTCCCCTTGCTGTGCAAAAACTTTTAAGTTTGCTTAGATCCCATTTGTTTATTTTTGGTTTTATTTCAATTACCTTTGGAGACTGACCTAAGAAAACGTTGGTATGATTTATGTCAGTGAATGTTTTGCCTATGTTTTCTTCTAGGAGTTTTCTAGTATCATGTCTTATACTTAAGTTGTTAAGCCATTCTGAGTTTATTTTTGTGTGTGGCATGAGGGAATGAAAAGCAAAAGTTATTCTGGAAGAAGATGAACTGTTACCTTCATTTATATAATTGAAGTTATAATTGCCACCTTCATATACACATATGTTTATAAACAGTATTTTATCATCTTTTAAAATTCCCATTCTTGACCTGTTGAGGCCTTCAATAAGTCAACATAAAACAAAACAAAACTAAAACCATTAAACAGGAACTTTCTTCCAATTGGCTGCTTAAAAATCCGCAGAATCCATATCATCATCTTGTTCAAGACTGTACATTGAATGCCTCCATTTTAATTACAACCTCATGAAATGCTCCACTCCTTTGGCTGGATAGCACTGTCTGTATCCTATTTCTCCTTTAATTTCTCTATTTCTTCTCTTTTTCTTTCATGAGCATCATTTCTTTGTCTTGCTCATTAAAATATTAGTATTTTATTAGTTATTAATATTGGTTCCACAGAGTTGTGACTTCAACTTATTACTCTTCATCCTCATGGCTTTAGATATAACTTACATAACAATAACTTCCAAATTCCTAGACCAGACCCTCTGCTGAGTTTCAGACATTTATAATTAAGTGCCCACAGTTACCTCTAACTTCACATATCCAAAATTGAACTTAACATTTTCCCCTAAATATTTTTCTCTTCTGATTATTCCATATTTCAGTGCTGTCTCTGCCCACCTATTCTCTTGTACTAGAAACCTGGGAAGCATTCTTGATCATTCTGATCTTTTTTATTTATTCCCATATCCAATTCTTTAGGGTTTTTTCTCCTTGCTTTTACTCCCCTAGTTTAAGTTCAGTTAATCTGTTTCCTAGGTCCCCTGGAGAAGGGAATGGCAACCCACTCCAGTATTCTTGCCTGGAGAATCCCTTGGACAGAGGAGCCTCATGGGCTACAGTCCATGGGGTCACAGTGAGTCCGACACGACTGAGCAACTAACAACTACTCCTCCTAGATAACTGCAGTAGTACGGTAACTTGTCTCTCTTGTTCTAACGTGTTCCCTCTTCAATTCCATTCTTCACAGTGACTAAAGTGACCAAAATCCATTCATTAAAAATTTGGAAAAATAGTTTCAGCAGATACAGCGGCAGTTATAAATCAGTAGGAACCAGGTGAGTGTGCTCACTCAGCCCTGTCTGACTCTGTGACCCCATGGACTGCAGCTCACCAGGCTCCTCTGGCCATGGGATTGTCCAGACAAGAATACTGGAGCAGGTTGCCATTTCCTGCTCCAGGGGATCTTCCTGACCCAGGGATCGAACCCCCATCTCTTGTGTTTCCAGCATTGGCAGGCAGGTTCTTTACCACTTTGCCACCTGGACAAAGGGGATAGATAAAATAGTCTGTTTACAAAAATGAGTTGAAAATTATCCATTGACCTGAAAAGAGTTCACCCTTGATAGTAGTAGAATAAATGCAGGTTAATGTAGCTCCTTTGGGGCAAAATTACAGTTAAATGGGGATCCTCATACATTGATGATAAGTGTGAAAGTGTCTGAAAGTGTTAGTTGCCCAGTCATCTCCAACTCTGCAACCCCATGGACTGTAGCCCTCCAGGCTCCTCTGTCCATGGAATTTGGGAACATCTTCCCGACCCAGGGATTGAACCCAGGTCTCCTGCATTGCAGGCAGATTCTTTACCATCAGAGTCACCAGGGAACTCCACATTACTGGTAGCAGCAGTGCAAACTTAACCTTTTTTGGAGGGCAGGTGATGATATAATCAAAACCCTTAAAACTTGGACCTACTTTGACAAGCAATTTTTCCTCTAATAATTTGCTTTAATGAAATAATCCTTGATATATATAAAGATTTAGGCATAGAAATTGTGATGATATATATATTTTTTGGAATTAGAGAAAATTCTAAACCACCTTAAGGGCCAATACTACATGATTGATTAAATAAATAATGGTGTATTCACGTATTGCTTCCTAGGTGGCTCAGTGGTAAAGAATAGGCCTGAAATGCAGGAGGTGAGGGGTCAGTCCCTGGGCTGGGAAGATCTCCTGGAGCAGGAAACGACAACCTGCTCCAGTATTCTTGCCTGGGAAATCCCATGGACAGAGGAGCCTGGCAGGCTCCAATTTATGGAGTTGCAAAAGAGTCAGACACAACTTAGCAACTAAACTAAATGTGTCAGAATACTATGCATCCAGCAGAAATCATATTTTAGAAGAACTATTAAATGACAATATGCTTTGAATATTAAAGAAAAATAAATTTCAAAAATAATATGTAAGAGATACGATTTATGTCATAAAATTATCATTTTCTTTGACTTTCTTTTAAAAATTACTTCAGACTAATTAGCAAGAAACCTTAAGTTTCTTCCTCTTGAGGTCTCCTCCTCGTAATTTTCAGAATGCTAGGTATTTACATGTCTTAAAGGAAGTTGTTTTTCTTATAAATGCCTAGCAGAGCGAGAACTAGAGTTTAAGTCTGAGCAGTATTGTTGCTTCTCAAAGTCTTTTAATTTCAAGGACAAGAGCTAGCTGCTTAAACCCCATATGGTTGTTCTGTAGTACTGTCCCTTCTGTGTGGAATCTTTATCTTTTGACACTCTTGCCTGGCTTTCTGCTGAAATCTCTGATACTCTGGGCCCTGCTCGCTCCCATCCTTTGTACCCATTCTCTTCCCACCACCTTCCTTTGAGTACTCTTTAGTTTTGCACATATGCCTTATACATATCTTTATTGCTTTACTCGTCATATTGAAATTTCTTTTCATTTTGTGTATCTTTCTCTCCTACCAGACTTGCATTTCTTGAGGACAGGACTAGGTTTTGACAACTGTTAGATCCTTAGCAGCTAACGTAGTGTGTGATATTACATATTTGACAACTAATGGATGTTTTTATAGTTTGCTGTCTGTATCCAGACTGTTTCACTAATTTACTTTATAAATTTTTATTTTTGATGTTATCTCTATAAATTAAGAATGCTTTACAATTGTTTTATAATCCTACATTGGGAACTAAATCACTTTGAATTTTCAGTTCTTACTTTTTTATCATATCAGTGGTCATGTTAACTTTCAGATAAATCTCATATTTTACAAGCTTGAAATAATATTTTACTAGTTATGTAAATTTATTCTGAACTATGGTAGCCTCTTTTCCATGGTAACTAATCACCTTCAGGAGAGAACCATGGTAACTAATCACTTTTCAGGTATTCCAGAAAAGACCGAGAATATCCAGTGAACTAAAATGAAATGTGATGTACAGTTAGAACCTAGATTTATGTAGAATACAGATGCACGATTTTTGACCATGAAAATGTTACAGAATAGAAGAGCCACTGATATGCCTGAAGATTCTGCTTACTTGCTGTTTATGCATTAGTCAGAATATAGCATGAGAAGAACTCAGCTCTTACGTGATTTTTTATGTTAACAAATGACCCTAATCAGGAGGAAGCTTTGTGGAATTAATAAGCTGGAATTGTGGTATAGAAATGGATCCCTGATTTCTATAAAACCACTAAGAGCACCTCATGGAAGGAATATGGTATGATGAAAAGAGAGATGTTTTTGGAGGCACGTCCATGTGATCTTGCAATTAATCAATTTATTTTATCTTCATTTTTCTTACTTATAAAATGAGAACAGACTTCTTTGTTGTGTGGTGTAAAGAAGATGCCTAATATAGCACCTGCCTCATTACAGGCATTTAATAAATGTGCTTCAGCTAATGTCTTTGGGATTCAGAGAATCTTTTCTTTCTATTTGAGCCCTCTCCCCTTGATCCTACTTTCTTTGGTTCTTTTTTGCCTATATACCTAGATTCTGCTTCTTCTTTGGGACATTGAGATTGACATCTCAGATGACTTTCTGTTTTAGTTTTGTCCCATTCCAGCAACTGTCACATGACCTTGAACCATGTTTTGTGGTCTGTGAGCCAGGCCAGTCACATTCACTCTTGTGCCCAGTCTAGCTACTCATGCTCTATGTGTGCCAGACTTTGCTTGACTAGATGAGAAGATTGAACAAAATATTAGTAAGTATTCTTCAATCTTTACTTAAAGAACATAAGAATTGCAATATTAAAGCAGTCATGTGCCTTCCAGCATAGGAATACTTGAAGAGGTTTGACTGTCATCTTTGGCCTTACCTCCTCTTAGGTTGGTCCATAAGTAATTGTGATTTTGCATTATTGAACTTTGCCGTTTGATACTGGACTATATTCCTAAATAAATGTGGTTATGTTGTACATCATTTTAATGTGCATTTCAATCTGTTTTTTTAATAGTGATTTATTACTTGCTGTTTATATTTATTTTAGACTAGGGAAATAATGTTAAATAAAAAGCAAATTCAAGCGATTTTCTTATTCGAGTTCAAAATGGGTTGTAAAACAGTGGAGACAACTTGCACAATCAACAACACATTTGGACTAATAAATGTACAATGCAGTGGTGGTTCAAAAAGTTTTGCAAAGAAAAGGAGAGCCTTGAAGATGAGGAGTGTGATGGTCGACCATCAGAAGTTGCTGCTGCTGCTGCTAAGTCGCTTTAGTCATGTCCGACTCTGCAACCCCATAGACGGCAGCCCACCAGGCTCTGCTGTCCCTCAGATTCTCTAGGCAAGAACACTGGAGTGGGTTGCCATTTCCTTTTCCAATGCATGAAAGTGAAAAGTGAAAGTGAAGTCGCTCAGTCGTGTCTGACTCTTCACGACCCCATGGACTGAAGCCTACCAGACTCCTCCGTCCATGGGATTTTCCAGACAAGAGTACTGGAGTGGGGTGCCATTGCCTTCTCCCATCGGAAGTTGACAACGACCAATTAAAAGCTTATCGAAGCTTATCCTCTTACAACTACACGAGAAGTTGCTGAAGAAATCAGCGTTGACCAGTCTACAGTCATTCAGCATTTGACGCAAACTGGAAAGGTGAAAAAGCTCCATAAGTGGGTGCCTCATGAGTTGACCGAAAATAAAAAACATTGTCATTTTGAAGTGTCAGCTTTTCCTTCTCTATGCAACAACACAAAGCATTTCTTCATCAGATTGTGATATACAACACAAAATGGATTTTATATGACAGCTGGTGACGAGCAGCTCAGTGGCTGGACCAAGAAGAAGCTCCAAAACACTTCCCAAAGCCAAACTTGGACCAAAAAACGGTCATGGTCCCTGTTTGGTGGCATGCTGCCTGTCTGATTGATTACAGCTTTCTGAATCCGGGTGAAACCGTTACATCTGAGAAGTATGCTCAGCAGATAGATGAGATGCACTGAAAACTGCAACAGGATGAGCCGAATTCTTCTGCGTGATAATACCTGACTGCACTTAGCACAACCAGCACTTCAAAAGTTGAATGAATTGGTCTATGAAGTTTTGCCTCATCCACCATATTTACCTGATCTCTTGCCAACCACTTTTTCAAGCATCTCAACAACCTTTTGCAGGGAAAATGCTTCCACAACAAGTAGCAGAAAATGCTTCCATGAGTTCTTTGAACCCTGAAGCACAGATTTTTATGCTACAGTAATAAACTTACTTCTTATGGGCAAAAATGTGTTGATTCTATTGGTTCCTGTTTTGGTTAAAAGGATGTGTTTGAGCCTAGTTATAAGGATTTAAAATTCACCATCTGAAACCGCAATTATGTTTGTACCAACCTAATAAATTATGTGTCTTGACCTCAGAATTTTAAGCTTAGCCCACTCTGGGTCTCTTATTCATTGATTTTAGCTATCTTGTCTTGAATATGATATATATTTCATTTTTCTGGAGGGCACGGCCACCCACTTGAGTATTCTTGCCTGAGAATCCTGCTGGCAGAGGAGTCTGGCAGGCTGCAGTCCGTGGGGTTGCAAAGAGTTGTACATGAATAAACTGACAGCATGCAGGCACTCTGCTGTAAGTTGGGCAGGGTAGGGTGGAGTTTCCTTACCCCACCCCTCCACTGTTTTTTAGATTGTTTTTCTTGTCTATGATTACAAATACAGAATTTCAGTAACTATCTTAAAAGTAGTATCAAAGATATTTTTCAAGCAATATTTATTCAGAATACTGTAAATTAGGCAGTTGGCAGAATCCAGTATCACTGGAAATAGAATCAAATAGGGTGAAGTCCTCATCCTCAAGGATACAGTAGGCAACACAGAAGTAATGAAGCATTTCTCCTCCACAGTGACAAAAGCTGCAGTGTTAGGAGTCAGCTGTCTTTGAGATTCATTCTTGTTTAGTTGATCTCAGTGATTCCTATTCAGAAAGTCGGAGGAAAAAAATGACGTGATATTTTTAGTAGATAAATTTGTTCCCCAAATTCTTGACATCATGTTGTAAGTCAGAAAAGGATAATGAGTCCAGGCTCTTTTTTCAGTTGGTCTTTGCCATTTGCAATGACATGGGTGGACCTCAAGGACATTATACTAAACGAAATGTTGGAGAAAGACAAATATCATTTGATCTCAATGATAGATGGGATCTTAAAGACAACAACAGAAGACATTGGTGATCATTGGCAGTGGAGGGTGGGTGACCTGAATGAAGGAGATCAAAAGGTACAATCTTCCTGTTGTAAACAAGCCCTGGGAATACAGTATGTATAGCATGGTGACTGTAGTAAGCAGTACTGAGTTATGTATTTGAAAGTTGCTCAGAGAGTAAATCTTAAAATTTCTCATCACAAGAAAAATATCTGTAGTGACATGTTTTTATGTTAACTAGACTTACTATGGTGTTCATTTTGCAGTATTGCATGTATCGAATCATTACACTGTACCACCTGAAAGTAGTATAATGTTACGTGTGGATTATTTCTCAGTAAAAGTTTAAGAAAGGACTATTTGTGTGAAAGATAAAATTCAGTAATGATCACAAGACTGAATTATTTTCTTCTATAGTTTTGAAGAAACAAACTGGACAGAATTTGGCATGTGAACTTTGGAATACTGAGAAATGACTAGGGTCAGTTAGGTGTTCTGTGTCATTGTCAAAACCAGATCATTTGGGAAGATGCTGATCTTTACTACCCATTTCTGCTTTGGTCTTCTATGGTAATATTCTTTTTTCTCAACTATTTTTTAAATGGTAGTACTTCCTTGATTTTTAAATCCTTAATCATAGTAATTTTCTAGTAATAAGAATGATGGAGTGCTGAAGAGTTATTTTTTTCCTAAGGAAAAAAAAAATCTCTTCTATTTTTTTCAACATTTCTCTGTGTTGGGAAAATCTCATAATAAAATGTTGAAAGATTTTACAGCAAACACCCACCACCTAGAGTCTGCAGTTGACATTTTATTATAATTGCTTATGTCACATGTATATTGCTATATCTAGTCATCTCAATTTTTTGATACATTTCAGACTCAGTGGTAGACACCCCTGAATACTTCAGTGTTCATATCATTAGCTAGACATAATATTTTGTTTGTGGGATTTTTATCCTTTTCCAGTAAAGATTTATATAGAGGGAAATGCACAGGTCTTAAGTGCATTGTTAATGTGTTTGTTGGGCTACACCATGCAGGTCTGTAAGGGCTGTATTTGCCCAGCTTCAAGACTGAAAAAAGAGCCCAGAGTCAGCAACAAGAGATATTAGTGGTTTTATGGATGGGGTGATGTTACATGTCTGAAGAAGATTCTGGAGTGATACACCACTGTGTGCAGCAGATGGTGGGGCAGGATATGGTGGCAGTCTTCATTCCCAGAGATGGGGGGAATAGGAGAACTACCAGTTGTAGAGGGAATTGATGGCTCATCAGTTACCAGGGAAATCAGCAGAGGGACAGAACCCTCACTGCCCCTTTGATAAGTAGAGTAGAGAGTTCTGTTCTAAAGCTAGACCATCGTTGAACGTCATTAGCTGGGGCCTGGGGCATGTCTGTAGGAAGGTCAGTCATGTGAGTAGAGTAAAGGTGAAGCAGGCACCGGTCATGCAACGGATGTACAGAGAGGAAGAGAGCAGCAGTCTTGGGTGGCCTGACTGTACCCTGTTCCAACAGGACGTGTTACTGTACAGCCAAAACTGCTACCAAGATACAGACTATTGCCATCACTGCAGAAAGTTCCCTTCCCAGGAAATCCTCTCCTTACTGCCCCAGAGCCATCTACTCTTCTGGTGTTTTCACACTGTCTTATTTGTGCTTCTTCTAAAGTATCATATATGTAATGTATGTCATGTGTAGTTGTTACATAAGGATTCTTTCACAAAGTATAACATTTTAAATTCAGCCATGGTGTTGCATATATTAGCAGTCTATTCCTTTCTAATGCTGAGTAGTACTTTTCAATGTATTATAGTAGATCTTTTCCCAAAGTGGTTGTACCGATTTACCTATCTACCGACAATATATCTTGGGCACCTTTCTACCCACAATGTAGAAAGTTTGTTGGTACCAATGTAACTTTCTACCAGCAATGTTCCCTCTCTCTACTTTGTGGCTAGCATTTGTCAGTCTCTTTAATTGCAGTCATCTTGATGAATATGTAGTAGTATCTCTCCATGGCTTTAATTTGCATTTCCTGGTGATTCAGTTCAGTTCAGTCGCTCAGTCGTGTCTGACTCTTTGCAACGCTATGAACTGCAGCACGCCAGGCCTCCCTGTCCCTCACCAACTCCTGCAGTTCACCCAAACCCGTGTCCATTGAGTTGGTGATGCCATCCAAGCATCTCATCCTCTGTTGTCCCCTTTTCTTCCTGCCCTCAATCTTTCCCAGCATAAGGATCTTTTCAAATAAGTAAGCTCTTTGCATTAGGTAGCAAAAGTATTGGAGTTTCAGCTTCAACATCAGTCCTTCCAAAGAACACCCAGGACTGATCTCCTTTAGGATGGACAGGTTGGATCTCCTTGCAGTCCAAGGGACTCTCAAAGAGTCTTCTCCAACACCACAGTTCAAAAGCATCAATTCTTCAGCGCTCAGCTTTCTTTATAGTTCAACTCTCACATTCATACATGACTACTGGAAAAACCACAGCCTTGACTATACAGACCTTTGTTGACAAAGTCATGTCTCTGCTTTTTAATATGCTGTCTAAGTTGGTCATAACTTCCCTTCCAAGGAGTAAGCGTCTTTTAATTTCATGGCTGCAATCACCATTTGCAGTGGTTTTGAAGCCCAGAAAAATAGTCAGCCACTGTTTCCCCATCTATTTGCCATGAAATGATGGGACCGGATGCCATGATCTTAGTTTTCTGAATGTTGAGTTTTAAGCCAACTTTTTCACTTTCCTCTTTCACTTTCAGCAAGAGGCTCTTTAGTTCTTCTTCACTTTCTGCCATAAGGGTGGTGTCATCTGCATACCTGAGGTTCTTGATATTTCTCCCGGCAATCTTGATTCCAGCTTGTGCTTCTTCCAGCCCAGTGTTTCTCATGATGTACTATGCATATAAATTAAATAAGTAGGGTGACAATATTCATCCTTGATGTATTCCTTTATCCGTTTGGAACCAGTCTATTGTTCCATGTCCAGTTCTAATTGTTGCTTCCTGACCTGCATACAGGTTTCTCAAGAGGCAGGTCAAGTGGTCTGTTATTCCCGTCTCTTTAAGAATTTTCCACAGTTTGTTGTGATCCACACAGTCAAAGGCTTTGGCATAGTCAATAAAGTAGAAGTAGATGTTTTTCTGGAAATCTCTTGCTTTTTCTATGATCCAATGGATGTTGGCAATTTGATCTCTGGTTCCTCTGCCTTTCCTAGAACCAGTTTGAACATCTGGAGGTTCACAGTTCACATGCTGTTGAAGCCTGGCTTGGAGAATTTTGAGCATTACTTTACTAGAGTGTCAGATGAGTACAGCTGTGTGGTAGTTTGAGCATTCTTTGCCATTGCCTTTCTTAGGGATTGGAATGAAAACTGACCTTTTCCAGTCCTGTGGCCACTGCTGAGTTTTCTAAATTTACTGACAACTTATTGGTCATTCTTGTATCTTTTTGAGGTTATTTGCTAGATTTTCTAAACATAGATTTTCTTATAAACAGAATGTTAGGCAATTGTCTGTTTATTGGTTCCTGAAAGAAATGGCCAGTAGAAAAATTAAGATATTAATATAATTTCAGGCCTTTCATTTTCATGTCTTTAGAAATAATTGAATCTTAGTTCTCTATCACTTCTACTTTTATTATTTTGGGATTTGAAATTTTTCTTAGGATACCTATTTGAATTTCTCTTGAAGAAGCAAAAGAGTAATGTTAAATGTGCTATGAAATGTCAGTAATTTACAAATTGATCCCAAATATGTTTGCCTCCATATATTGTTCTTTGATAATATGTGTACCCGTAATAAATTAGTCATCTAATTGCTGTACAAGTATTTTTAAAATCTGATTATAAAATCTAGTCATTGCATTGGCAGTGGTAAAACACATTTTTGCCAAAACCCCTGGGATTTTATTTTGGCATTTTATGCTTGTAGGTAAATTATTTATGACTCATTGGCCGTGACATCTAGTCAAAGAGAACTAGAGAGTCTAGGTCAAATCACTAGTGTGTTAAAATGAGAAAATAATATGTTAACAAATTGTCACATTGGCCAGAGTTGTCATCCTCAGCCCTTTTTAGTGGGAGCATAATAATTGATTTTCAGTGATTGTGTAGCAGAATTATACTTTACATATATATGCTTTACATTTTGAGACTTTAAAGAAATTTAATAAAGTACATGTTACAATACTTGACTCATAGCTGACACTCAACAGATTTTAGTTCCCTTTTCTCTTGTAAAACCCCTAAGAGATGTTGTTACTAATCTACTGATTGATAAAGCTTCTGAAAGCCCCCAAAGTACATTTTCCTCTTAAACCTTTTTCTTGGTATGCTGAAAATAGTTGGCCAGTGCATTTTTAAAATTTGGAATAGTGCAGACAGTGGAATTATTAGCCATTTTGATTTGCCAAGAAATTTTTTATTATAGTCGAATATTCTCAGGTAACTTATTTTCTTCATGAAGTGTAATCTGTATACTTTATCACATTTATGTTATATGGATCTACCCGGGAAGTTTTTAAAATTGTCTTTTGAATGAACAAAGAAGCTGTTTTCACATAAATATTTCTTATATCCTTTTAAGGAGAAATAATTCCCTAAGATCACAAAACACATGTGAAGGGAAAACTCAGAACTTCTGATTCCTAGTCTAGTCTAGTACTCTTTAATCAGTGTTTACCAGTTCATTAGGGTCTTTATTCTCTCTCAGTGGTTTTAAAATGTTTTTAACCACTATAAATAGTAAGAAATACATTTTAAGCTATAACCTAATATACATATATATACCTGTCTCTGAAACAAGTTTCACAAAGCGGTATCTGTCCACACTGTGCTAGATAAACATTGTTTTCTAATCTGCCTCATCCTGTCTTTTCCTATTCCATGTTTTAAAAAATTGATTTCATGAAACATTGATAGGTCAGGGGTGGGAGTAGTCTGCTCTGATGGAGTATCTAATCACTGATACTGTTGAGAATTGCTGGTACATTCCGATGTTTTTCCCATCAGTGCGTAACTTATTCAGTTATCTTTTTATGTTAATTTCTAAGACTGCTATTGCTAGAGTTAAAGGTATTCATGTTTACATTTTGAAGTTACTGTTTTTACCTTCTGTGGACAGTGTACTTCCTCAGTGCCTGCACCAGAACTGGCCGTGCCCACTGGACTGCCCTTGGCATGCCAGTAGGGGAGAGTATTCCGTTTTGCACTGAACTGCTGGAGCATGTATTGGGCAGCACATTCAGAGGCTTACTAAACTTCTGCTCAGAGCTGACATGTTCATTTTCAGCTGGTGTGTGGAATTTTCAAACATACATACTTTAATTTGCATTTGGAAAAAGTATATAGAGATTTTTCTCCGCTAGGCCAATTTGGAGAATTTTCATGAGTGGTAAGGAGTGAAAAATAAATATGCCAGTAGCAGTTGGATAAATAAAGAACGTGTTTAAGAACAAGCTTTTCATATTTGGAGACAAGGAATTAGTTCAGGAGAAGCTTAATGATTATTTAATCATTTTGATTGAATTATAGTTCAGGGAACTATATTCCTTTAAGGTTTTCATAATGAGATTACGAAATTATTTCTCTAGACTGTGAATTGATACTGCAGAAATAATTTTATTGCTTTTTTACATTATAAAAATAATATTTTATATTCCCTCCACAAAAGCAAAAGGAATCTGGAAAGAAGAAAAATTAATGTCACCTCTAATCTCATTACCCACAAATATTGCTGTTAACCTTTTAGTTTATATATTTCAAGCTATTTCGTGAACAAATTAATAAGTTTTTAAATGGAGTGATGCTGTTTATTCTAGTTTTGTTTCTGTGTCTTCACTGGGTATCGTGTTCATATCTTTATATCCCTCCCACCTGCCCGTCACACTCCTTATCTCCAAGTAGCCACAGAATGCAGTCTGTCACTGTAGGTCAGTTTGTCCATGGGGTCACAAAGAGTCGGACACGACTGAGTGACTGAACTGACTGACTGAGGGATATTCTATGCCTAGTCAAGCAAAAATTTTATGTGCAAAAATCATGTTAGGTGTAATCAGTGGTTAGAGATTATTGTCATTATAAGCAGATTCAGCTTTTGTGGAGTTTGGAGTGAAAATTATTTTGGAAGCCTCGTGTAAGAAAATGAATAGTTATTTACAATAAGAAGATTAAACAGAACAAATTATAATTTTTTAAAAAATAAATAAATGCTGTAAACAACACAAAATTCCAGAAAAATAACATTTCTTTTTGACTTTTACACTTATGTCATATTTATTTTGGCTGCATTTTATTTGATTGTCTCCTCTTAGGACAGTGATTTTTTTTTTTAAAGGTCATTTTCTGTGGGAATAGAAAGTTAGGTTGGGCTTTTTTGCTCCAGTGTTTAGGATATGTGACATGAATATGACTCTGAACCTTCGTATCTCTGTGTTGGGTCATGTTAGTATAGTGGGCAGAAGGAATATTCTGGAATCCATTCTATACTGAGACAACTTACATTTGCACGGATGTTTTGGCAAATCACATAAACATCATCCCACTAAACCAGCCAAAGGTGTGTGTAGTTCAGTTTCCTTTTGGCTTCCCTTGAGTTCAAAGGTGCCATCAGTCACTCCACGATTGATTACCCAGCATGTTTATTGTTGTTCAATCGCTCAGTCATGTTTAACTTTTTGCAACCCCATGGACTGCAGCATGCCAGGCTTCCCTATCCTTCAGTATCTCCTAAAACTCATGTCCATTGAGTCGAGATGCCATCCAGCCATCTCATCCTCTGTCATCCCCTTCTCCTTCTGCTTTCAATCTTTCCCAGCATCAGGGTCTTTTCCAAGGAGTCAGCTCTTCGCATCAGGTGGCCAAAGGATTAGAGCTTCAGCATCAGCATCAATCCTTCCAAGGAATATTTAGGGTTGATTTCTTTTAGGATTAACTGGTTTGATCTCTTTGCTGTACAAGGCACTCTCAATAGTCTTCTCCAACACCATAGTTCAAAGCATCAATTCTTCTGTGCTCACCCTTCTTTGTGGTCCAGCTCTCACCTCTGTATGTGACTACTGGAAAAACCATAGCTTTGATTTTATGGACCTTTGTCAGCAAAGTAATAATGTCTCTGCTTTTTAACATGCTGTCTAGGTTGGTCATAGCTTTTCTTCCAAGGAGCAAGTGTCTTTTAATTTCATGGCTGCAGTCACCGTCTGCGATTTGTGATTTGGGAGCCCAGGAAAATAAAGTCTCTCACTGTTTCCCCATCTATTTACTATGAAGTGATGGGACTGGATGCCATGATCTTAGTTTTTTGAATGTTGAGTTTTAGGCCAGCTTTTTAACTCTCCTCTTTCACCTTCATCAAGAGGCTCTTTAGTTCCTCTTCATTTCTGCCATACGAGTGGTGTCATCTGCATATCTGAGGTTATTGGTATTTCTCCTGGCAATCTTGATTCTAGCTTGTGCTAAATCCAGCCCAGCATTTCACATGATGTACTCTGCATATAAGTTAAATAAGCAGGGTGACAATATACAGCCTTGGTACTCCTTTCCCAATTTGAAACCAGTCTGTTGTTCCATGTCCTGTTCTATGTTGCTTCTTGACCTGCATACAGGTGTCTCAGGAGGCAGGTGAGGTGGTCAGGTATTCCCATCTCTTGAAGAATTTTCTGCAGTTGGTTGTGATCCATACAGTCAAAGACTTTAACGTAGTGAGAGCTGCAGAAGTAGATGTTTTTCTGGAATTCTTTTGCTTTTTTATGATCCATTGGATGTTGTCAGTTTGATCTCTGGTTCTAAATCCAGCTTGAACATCTTGAAGTTCTTGGTTCACGTACTGTTGAAGCCTGACTTGGAGAGTTTTGAGCACTAGTTTGCTAGCATGTGAAATGCCTGCATTTGTGCAGTAGTTTAAACATTCTTTGGCATCTCCCGTCTTTGGGACTGGAGTGAAAACTGACCTTTTCCAGTCCTGTGGCAACTACTAAGTTTTCCAAATTTGCTGGCATATTGAGTGCAGCACTTTCACAGCATCATCTTTTAGGATTTGAAATAGCTCACTTGTAATTCCATCACCTCCACTAGCTTTCTTCATAGTGATGCTTCCTAAGGCCCACTTGACTCACACTCCAAGATGTCTGGCTCTAGGTGAGTGATCACACTGTCATGATTATCTGAGTCATGAAGATCTTTTTTGTGTAGTTCTTCTCTGTATTCTTGCCACCTCTTCCTAGTATCTTCTGCTTCTGTTAGGTCCATACCATTTCAGTGGTGTTTTAATGGTTTGTAGTTAATGGTTCTAATCTTTTACTGCTAAAAACAGTAAGCAGAGACTACCCCTAGGTCTATGTAAATTTGTGAGTCTGTCTGTTAGATATATCTCCCAAGGTGAAATGCTGGATCTTAAAGAGTATAAGCAGCTTAGATTTTGCTTTACTATACTTTCTGTCTATGCTTTGTATCAGTTTGTATTAATTCCAAGATATATGAGAATGTCCATTTCTTCTACGCTTATCAACCTAAGAGGTAAAAAATAGTATCTTAACATTTTTATTTGCTTATTTTTATACAAATGAAGTTTAACATCTTTTCATATATTTAGAAATTGTTTATTTCTCTATTTTACACTATCCATTCATGTCCTTTTCTCATTTTTTAACAAGACAGTGCTTTTTACTTTATTAGAACTCTTATATATTAAAGAAATTAGACTTTTGTGTGCCCTTTCCCCTGTCTTTTAATTTATGATAGTTATTAATGGTGCACATTTTATGTAGCACAGTATATTTACCTTTTATGGTTTCTTGGTTTGTGTCATACTTAGTCCTCCTTCCAAATTATCTTTAAAAATCTCATGTTTTCTTTCTAGTCTGTTTATGGGTCTGTTTATTTTTAACCATTAAATCTTAGATATGGGCTTTATTTTGGTATAAGGAATAAGGCCTGAACCCAGCATTATTCTTTTCTGAATAGTTACATCATTTCTAGGTTTATTTTCTGAGTTAGGCATCTTTTCTTCCTGATTTAATGTGTCACTTTTATCATGAGAATTTCATATATGCCTGGGTCTTTATTTGTGGCTTTATAGTTTACACTTTCTTTTATGTCCTTTAGTAAAATTTTACAGTTATCTTCTTAAAGGTTTTTTACTTTCTTCATTAGGTGCATACTTATTTAATTGTTTTTGTCATTATTGCGAATTATATTTTTAAATTTATACACATGTATTATTGTATATGAGGGACATCGAAAAGTATGTTAAGCATTTATACTGCTAGGTTAAAAAATTGTATTTAGTTCTAATAGCTTTTCAGTTTACTGTTTTGGCTTTCATTTTTCCTTTTTAAATTTTATAAGAAATACAATGCCACTATTAAAAAGTCAAACCATGTTAACAGAATAAATCTTCATTGTCCCATCCTCATTTCCACCCCTTTCCTCAGACGTATCTATCATCAATTTAGTGTATATACTTCTAAAATGTCTTTAAAAGCATTTACAGATGTGTACCTCTAGAAATATATATTTTTTGTTAATAAATAGGACCATCCCATCCGTCTGTAATGCTCTACAAACTACTTTTTGACATTGCTTTTGACAGTCTTTAGATTATTCCATATTTGTACATGTCAGACTGCTCAGTGTTCAAATGCGCATAGCAGTGCTTATTTATTAAACTTTCACCATTCAGTGAAATGTTGGAGATTTTGTAAAAATGCTGTTAGGGAGTCAGAGGGTTTAGAGTGGAGGACACAAATCCTGTGTTTCTAACAAGCTCCCAGATGATGCCAATGCTGTTTTTAGTCCTACATTTTGAGTGGGACGGCTATAACATACCCTGCTGCTAGGTGTACCATAGTTTAGTTATTATCCAGTTGATTATCACTGAAGTTGCCCCTTGACTACAAATAGTATAACAGTGCACACTGGGATTTTTCCATGAAAGGTTACTTGAATGTTCTGGTAGTCATTGCCATGGTGTACTTGTTTGGGGGAACAGATTTCTCCAACCTCACCCCCATATCTATATTTTTCTTTTTTTAAATTGTACTAACTAGGACCTCTAGTAGAATGTTAATTAGTCTTACTGATAATAGTTCTTTGATGGGAACATAAAACTTGTATAGCCTGTGGTAATTATAAAATTTTTAAACATGAAATCACTTTGAATAGCTATTCCTGCTGATTCTGTTCTCCTGAAGATCTTACACATGTGTACAAAGATCTCTATACAGAGATGCATATTATCTATAATGACAAATACCACAAAAAAGACAAATACCATATGAGTCCACTTCTATGAGGTACTTAGAGTAGTCAAATCATACAGATGGGTATTAGAATGGTGGTTGCCAGGGACTTGTGGGAGGCTGTAGAGTGGGATGTTACTGTTTAATAGGTATAGAGTTTTCAGTTTTACAAAATGAAGAGTCCTGGAGATGGATTGTGGTAACGGTTGCCCCAGCTTATGAGTGTGCTTAATACCACTGAGTTGTGCGGTTAAAACTAATTAGGATAGTAAACTTAGTATTTTGCCAATTTCTTTAATTTGAGGGGGAGAGTATATGGTAACAAGTCACTCTGCTTGTTTCCCAAGTTTCCCAGTTACCCTCCTATGAGATAACCACTGGACCCGTTTTCTGTGTATTCTTCTATGCATCACTGGTAGTTACATCTCTTCCCTTTGAACTCACATCTGTATAACACTTGGTCTTCTTCTCTTAAAAAGTCATACCTCTTAACAGTTTGTTAAACATGTGTTTATTATCTCACAGCATGCAGTGAAATGTCTTTGTAGCTTAATAGTTGCTCATTTAAATACCTGTTTAATAATTGAGCAAACAAATGAATGTTGTGGTCCTGGAAGGCACAAGAATTGGGGAGTTCTCTGGGTATATAGAAAGGTGGTGATGTGTACAGTGCTCTCCTTTAGCGACCTCTCATGCAAGGTTCTCACGCCTTAGCATGGTAGAGTAATCTGGGAAAACTTGTCAACATGATGATTCTGTGGCTGTTTGGAATTCTCAAGCATGTGTGGTGAAACCTAACAACCAACATTTTTCTAAGAATCTTTGCATTTCTCTACATCTAGTCTGTGATTCTCTCTTGGAGAAACATTGTCCTGAGTCATTCGTACACTCTTACAGTGCTGAAAGGAGAGTGCTTACAGATTGAGTTTAGCTATTTGGGGAGCATGTCTAATGTATGTATATTATGAAGTGAAAATAATCAGCCTTGAGGCCTCCATACCTTCTCTGTGTAAACATGGCACACAATTAATGTTCCTCATAATAATAGAGGGATATCATTCAAAGAATGCCTGTTCAGTCTTCTCAGGGAAATTCTTCACACACAAAAAATCATATTTATACATGTTTGTCCGATTTAAGAGCTTTGAGAACTCTAAGACCCAAAGTTTGAGAAACATTGCACTAGGATTAAATTCTACAGTCACATAAGCCAGCTTATAAACATAAATGTGAGCACTGAAGTTATATGATTATTAAGATTTTATATATTATCATTAACACTTAAAAGGTCATTTTAAAGTGTATGCAGAAAACTCACAGCAAAGAGTAGATTTATTAATTTCTATTGGAGAAGCAGTGGTATAAAACATTAAATCCTTGAGAAACTTGAGAATGCTTGAAAAATTCTTGTTCTCAAGATGTAATTTTCTGATAGTGCTGACTAGTGGAATTTTTAGAATTCAGGTAACCATTGACATTAACGACTATTGAGCAACAGCATGAACACCTGTTAGGGTTTAGGCCACTGAGGTTTCAGTAGTAAATAGGGCAGTGATGGCCTAGGAATGGGGAAGAAAGGGTAGGGGGTGGGATGCTGTGGATCAGGAAAAGCATCTTTAAGGGACTGTTTTTAAAGATCTGAATGATGAGTACCTGTTAGCTAAATTGAGAGGTAGAGTTAAGGAAATGCAATTCACGTGGATGTGGAGGTGCAATGAGAGGATAGAAATGTAATTTCAAGGTCGTGTGGCAACTCTGTGTTAATGTTGCTTCATAACTGGTTTCACCTGTTTCACCTGGAGATTACAGGAAACGTTAACCTTCCTTGGAATAAGAAGCTTTCTCAAGAAGTATTAAAGGTTCTAATGTATTTTTGTTTTGTTAGTTGAGCCATTACTCATAGCTTATGATTAGACTGTCAGACAACATCCATGAAGGGATTTCAGGCTGTTAAAAATGCTTGGGTTTTATTTGTTGGGTTTTCTTTAAGGACTTACATGTAATTTTGTGAATTATTAAAAAGAAACTTAAAAACAGCAAGTGTGCAGTTTAACATAAAATGGGCAAAATTGCTTTGTTTCTCTATTTAAAGTGCTTTTTTAAGAATTTCAATGCTTAAACTTTTAAAATCAAACAATAGAAACTCCAACATTTCAGAGCTAATATAAATGAAAACTGTTATATCTTCTAAATAGCAGCATAATCAAGTAACCTTGAAACGTTGGTGTTGGCCCTGTATTGTTTTCTGTTTGAATTGAGTGGTAATTTCCAGCATTATATAACATTGATGTGATTCACTAATGTTTCCAGTAAGGGAATTTTGCAAGTATAATATGTTTTAGTATTAGGTTCTACTTGTACATTTAGCAATTAAAATTATTCTTGTAATGATGATGGCATTAGAAGGAATAGGGAACTGTCAAAGAGAATTTGAAGGTTAATTATCTCTTTGGTAACGAAATGCATAGTCTTCCTATGATGCTTGTTTTCTTATGGTAATTGACTCATTTGCTCTCTGGTTATCACTTTAACTTCCCAACCACAAACATCTGCCCTTATATTGTGTTTAATTGGGGTGAATTCTATCTACAGAGAAGTTAAGATCCAAAAAATATTTTAAAGGTATTGTTTTATGATTAATGAAAGGGAAAAGTAAATGATGAATGAAACATTGTTTGTGATGATTTTTTATAATAATCTTTGAAAGTCTGCTTACTAAAAATGCATACTAAAATTATATTAATTGGATTTTCTTTTGAAGAGAATATTGCTATTTTCCAGAATTATGTACTCTGCCTTAAGGGGAGTCTCAGTCCTTTAGACTTAAGGAATATGTCTATTCCTCAGAAACAAGGTACCATAGGGGTTAAGACTGAAGGCTTCAAAGATAGAAAAAATCATTTTATGTGTAATTATTTAATCCAAAGAAGAGGGATGGGTACAAATTGTATGTGACTGTTTGCTTATAATTTAAATGGAAGGATCAATCATTTTTTAAAATGTTAATGGTTACTTATAGGTGAAGAGAGGGAAAAGGGTAGAGAAAACAGGGTAGAAGCAAGACCTGTTGGAATATACCTCTTTTTTTTGGTATATTTAAAATTGCCAGAAAGGAGAAACAAAATGAAACAAATGACTCTAAATGTGTAACTACTTGGTAGTATAGCCACACAGAAAGTTAAAATTCCAAGTGAAAGTAACTATTTGAAATAAATGTAACATAGTAATTGGACAACAAACACCTAGTAGAATATAAACAAGGACAAAACTCCAAAAATCCTCAGTTTTTTTCTCTTGGTGGAAATGTTGGTACTGTTATTCTGAGTCTACTGGATATAAGATAAAGCATATAAGGAATTAGGTTGGCATCACTGAGAACAGAAGTTTTTTACATGAGAGAAAGAATAGAATATAGAGATGTAAAATGAATAGTCCCAAACTTAATTGAAGATACTAAAATGAAATCATAATTTTATATTTAAAAAGTACAGATTTCCTGGCTTTCTCTGCAAATAGGGGCCAAAATCAGTGACCAGAAGATACTAAAGACCACTCGGGTCATGTCAAAAAGGACTCAGGAAATTCCAGTGGATCTGGGCTTCTTTTGGTCAAAGATGGGGTAGTATGAAAATGAAAAGAGGGTTAACTTTAGTGGAGTGAAACAAACCAAATATATTTAATCCATGAATTCTTAATAATACTTTTGAAAAGCCTCCACTGATCACATTTGGGATGTGATATTAGAGAACCAGATCATTGTTTTGAAAATTGGTAAGCACAGGAGAAGAATCAAGCATTATCCGGTTCTTTCAATAAGAGTTACACTTAAGGGTAACCAGATAATTGATGAGAATCATAGAAAGGAAGATTCAGCGTTGCAGAGGTGTTAAGTTGCTGCAGATTCGGCCCAGTCTTTTTGTAGAAGGAATGATAGAATGAGTATTACTGTTTTGCAACTCCTTTTGTGATTATCAAAGGCTTTTTTAACATCGTGAGAGACATAGTCACACATTACGAACCCTCCTGATGGAAGGACAGGGCACTGCCTGTGAAGTGGTCTCTTACAAAGAAGAGTGGATTTGGAGCTGAGAGACCATGAGTTGATAACTGGCATTATGTGAAAAGCTCTTATGAATAGATAAGAAAATTGTAAATACTCTGGCTGAAAAAATAGCAGAGTACGTGTATAGATAATTCACAGAAGGATAAATACAGGTGACTAACCAGTGTTTAGAGGTCAACCCTAAATATTCACTGGAAGGACTGATGCTGAAGCTGAATTTTGGTCATCTGATGTGAACAGTTGGTCGTCTGATGCGAGAAGTTGACTTAAAGCTCAACATTCAGAAAACTAAGATGATGGCATCCAGTCCCATCACTTCATGGCCAGTAGATGGGGAAACAGTGGAAACAGTGAGAGACTTTATTTTTGGGGCTCCAAAATCACTGCAGATTGTGACTGTAGCCATGAAATTAAAAGATGCTTGCTCCTTAGAAGAAAAGCTATGACCAACCCAGACAGCATGTTAAAAAGCAGAGACATTACTTTGCCAACAAAGGTCTGTCTAGTCAAAGCTGTGGTTTTTCCAGCAGTTATGTACAGATGTGAGAGTTGGACTATAAAGAAAGCTGAGTGCCAAAGAATTGATGCTTTTGAACTGTGGCATTGGAGAAGACTCTTGAGAGTCCCTTGGACTACAAGGAGATCAAACTAGTCAATCATGAGGGAAATTATTTCTGAATATTCATTGAAAGGACTGATGTTGAAGCTGAAACTCCAGTACTTTGGCCACCTGATGTGAAGAACTGACTCCTTGGAAAAGACCCTGATGCTGGGAAAGATTGAAGGCAGGAGGAGAAGGGGACGACAGAGGATGAGGTGGTTGGATGGCATCACTGACTAGATGGACATGAGTTTGAGTAAGCTCTGGGAGTTGGTGCTGGACAGGGAAACCTGGCATACTGCAGTCCATGGGGTTGCAAAGAGTTGGATACGACTGAGCAACTGAACTAAACTGAATGTGACATTTGTATTTCTTTGGAGGGTAGGTTACTCATCAATCTGACTGAAAAGAAAGATAATGTCAGTCTTATCAACTCTTTATGAATTGTAGTCATAGCTCTTCCAAAATGGTTTAAATATTAGGGAAATAGACTTTCATATTCATTTTTAAAGACAGCTTAGAACTTTCCAATTTTTCAATACAGTAAACTTAGTAAATATTTCTCAACAGAGAAACTCAGAATTATCATTGTAATTATTCTGCCAGTTAAGTAGACCAGAATATCAGTTTTTAAAGATGTGTTCTTAACATATCTTTAAAAATATATGTTACGTTTTTCTAAAAAATGTGAAAGTCTCAAATAATTGAGAACTTTATGAATTCTGTGATTTTTTAATTGCTTGAAATATAAATAGCTATTTTTACTTTTATTAATATCTTAATTTCCTTTCCATTTTAAAGCCCAACCTGAATTCCTGAAGCAGCCTACTAATATATATGCTCATGAATCTATGGATATCGTGTTTGAATGTGAAGTCACTGGAAAGCCAACTCCAACTGTGAAGTGGGTCAAGAATGGGGATATGGTTATCCCAAGTGATTACTTTAAGATTGTAGTAAGTATCTTTCAGAGAAACTTAGCTCTGAAACTTTTAAGTCTCTTTAAATGTAGTCACCAAGAGATCTGTTATCCATCATACATGAACTGGTGTATTACGATGAAGATAGAAGAATTCACTTAGAATGTAATCTTTTCATTGGCTAATGGGAAAGCTAGCCCAGAAGTATTTTGGTAGCTCACATACGATCACAGAGGAAACCAGTGTTTGAACTCAGCCTGAAGTTCGCATCCCCTGATGAACAGTCTAGTCCTCCTACTCAGACATACTAGCATTTTAAAATACAGCCTGCCACTTTCTGGGTAGTGATTATCCTGTGTGTGTGTATTCACACGTACCAGTTGTCTTCATAGCTCTGTAGTCAAGGAGCAGAAATCTGTCCTTGTTGCTGGTACTCAGGCCCTTCAAAATAAGTATACCCAGTGTTGGGCAGTTGTGAAAATAGACGTAAAGATTCTTTTAAAAAATAAAGCAAAAGTAATTAATTAGCCTTACTCTATTAAGAAGACTCAGCCATTTCTGCTTTTTACTTCATAGATAAATACTAAATGCTGGTAAAGAATCCACCTGCAATGTTGGAGCCCTGGGTTCGATCCCTGGGTTGGGAAGATCACCTGAAGAAGGGACTGGCTTCCCACTCCAGTATTCTGGCCTGGAGAATTCCTTGGACTGTATAGTCCTGGGATCACAAAAAGTCAGACACGACTGAGCGACTTTCACTTTCACTTTAGTAAATATTATCCACTGTTACTTTTATCATTATCTAATGTCCTTATAATAGAATTATCTAGGTTTTAAAAAAAATGATGTACCTAAGATGCATATATGACATTCATAGATATAATCAGAAGTAATTATAGTTGTTAAAGACTTAATGTCTAATTGCAAATTTCTCACAGAAGTAATTCATTGTTCAGAAGAATACAGTTTCTATTTTTAAAATGTATAATCTTATATGTTACAAAAAAGTAATTCACAAGTATTTAACCCTAATTGAAAAGCAGTATATTACACTTAAATTAGCATTTTATTCTTTATCATTATTTTCATCCTATTATAAAAAATCTTAGCTTATGTTGTATTATATGAAATAATGATAGTTGACATTTATATGGTACTTTATAGTTTAAGAAAAACTTTTATATGGGGGGCTTCTAATGTGTTATAACAATAAATATTAGAAATAATTTTAACAAAGTGCCTTGAATTCACAAATTCAGACTTTCACTACGGTGACATAGTATTGTATGCCAAATATTCCACCAAGCAAAGGTGTAAGTTTGCATACATTGCAGACATGGCTTTCTGTAACGATTGAATTCTGAATTGTTGGTGAAAGTGTTTCCTTTTCTAGTCAGTTAAGTCAGTACCTTGGCATTAAAACTGAGTCAACAGGTTCATAGGTAAATAATATTCATTATGTGAATCATATAATTGCACTTGTTTTTTTCTCTCCAGAAAGAGCATATCCTTGAGATTTGAACTAATGTTCATCAGTTGAATCATAAATTTTTTTTTTTTCTTCCTCAGAAGGAACATAATCTTCAAGTTTTGGGTCTGGTGAAATCAGATGAAGGGTTCTATCAATGCATTGCTGAAAATGATGTTGGAAATGCACAAGCTGGAGCCCAGCTGATAATACTTGAACATGGTAAGAGGGGCTGAAGTAGTAAGATGAGAGACTGACTGTGTGTGAGGAGCTCATACCTAACGCAGGACCTGTCATCACTCCAGGGTACCTAGTGATTAATAAACTGTCTATAAAGGCTAATATATGGCATAACTAAGAGAGAAGAAAAGCTGTCTAAATTATCTCTGTTGTTTTAAGTGACTGAGGAACAGTTTTGGATAATGTACAAAGAAATTGGTATTAAGATAAACAACATTTATAGTCTTACACAAATAAATGGATACTCTTCAGATTTAATCTTACTTAATCTTACAAATATATTGCTAATCTATTAAAATAGAAAAACTTTAATGTTTATTTTGCAGTGAATTTTTCCAAAGTAAAAATTAACTTGCCTTTTCTGATTCTCACACACCCAAAACATACTTATTATAAATTCATACAACATTGAGAAGTAAAAAAGGGGAGAAAAAACTCACTTTGTATCAGTCAGGGTCAGTTCTAGAAAAAACCACAAAGTAATTTCACTTAAAACCGAATTAAAAAATTGAACATTGTTTAGTAAAAATCTATTGACTATAATAGGGGATTGAAGTACCACGGAATTGGCTAGTAAGAGGTAAAAAGAATTCTAATGAATATAAAAGAATGGCAGACATAATGAGCAGCCACAACCCATAGGTCTGAGAATGTTCAGGAAGAGGCCCCTCTGCGGACTGCTCCCCACCATGTCAGAAAGGACGTGGCCGTGGTTTAATGGGTGATGGAGAAGGCGCCATGCTGCCATCCCATAGAAGCATGCTAAAAATTTAGCTGCTGTCTAGTGTGCTGAGGAAAAGTTGTTCTCAAGGAGATGTTTCAGTGAAGGCATTCTGCTTAAAAAAAAAAAAAATGCACCAGCAGAGTTGGAGTACTGAAGGAAGCTACTCAGCAGCACTCTGTATTGATACAGTTTTAACACATGTCAGCTGGCAAGAGGAAACATATGTAAAGGGCCCAGCTTCATTTTTGCAGAACAGGCAATTAAGTATGAACGTGGAGCTTAAATAGTAAATTCATTACAGGCACATGCTTTAATCTCTGCCATCTAGGAGTACTGGATGTAAGCATGCATAGATATATATATATATATATATGGTTTTGTAACCTGTTTTCTTGCAACAGCATGCTGTGAACATGTTTCCATATCACTGAACATAGATCTGCATAAACGTTTTTCATTGTTGAATAGTATATATGCACTTTGTTTTATAGAAACAATTCCCTATTGGTTAATATTTAAATTGTTTCCTGTTTTTTGCTATGATGGACAAGGCTGTGCTGAACTTCCTTATATGATTATTTTCTCATACTAAATTATTAGAAGTTGAATTGTTGAATGACACTTTTATGTGAAATTGATAAGGATAACTGTTAGGTATACTATTTGTTTTAGCAGGAAAAGTATTTTTTGTTTTGTGCATTTCTCAAGAATGCGTAAAGAAGAGCTGCTTTAGACATCTGATTTGATGTCTGAGTCAAATTTAAGTTCAGGTTCCTTTGTGGTCAGGGAAGCTCACTGGCAAAGATGGCATCTACTCTGGCTTTTCACTAAAATAGCATATAGGATTTTTATATACTGTTTTGAGATGGGGACGACAGAGGATGATGTGGTTGAATGGCATCGCCAACTTGATAGACGTGAGTTTGAGCAAGCTCCGGGAGTTGGTGATGAATTGGGAAGCCTGGAGTGCTGCAGCCCATGGGGTCACAAAGGGTCAGACATGACTGAGCAACTGAACTGAACTGATGCGTGTTTTATCCTTTTTGAAACAAGCTTTCAAAAACATTTTGTGAGCTAGTGAAAATGTTTAGTGACCTTGTCAGATATGCACTAAAGATGCATGGATTCCAAGAAGGAGAGTAAATGTCTTGTTACTATTTTTGCTATTTTAATTTGCGAGATAAATATTTCTGTGGAAAACTAAAAGAGATTATAACGATTTATAAGATCTTATCTCTGCCTTTCTGAAGTTTTTGATATTGTAAGGGATGTGAGAGATGTGCATGACTTTAATACCCAGTCCATAATAAGTGTTATTTTTCTAATTCAAATAAGGCAGCATACAGTTTAGGAGAGACGAATTCTGTGTGAACAGGGAAGTTTTTCATGCAAAGTGTTCCCTTTGTAATAGACTTCAAATGATAGGGTTTCTAGGACCTGGCTCAGTATAGAAACAGAATAGTTAGAGTATCTGTTCCTATAAACAGTCAAAGCAATTCTGTAGTGAGGGAGTCTAATGACAAAGTCAGATTTAGTTAAAAGACAGTGGCCGAAGAAATACTGTTGTAAGACCATGAGGAAATAATGAGTACTTGTACTAGAGAAATAGAATCCTAATAAAGAGATGGTAGTATCTAATTCAGACTTTATCAACTGATTGCATATAAAACATTATTATAGAGGAATCAAATATACTTCTAAGGTTTTATTTGAGTGACTGAAAAAATGATGATGCCTTTACAAAAATGGAAGAAGAAATTTAATCAAAGGGAAGGAGACTTCTACTCAAGCTGTAAAGAATTAGAACGTAACACCCTCACCTATGGTCAAAGGCTGGATCATCTACAAAACCATAATTTCTACGAGCACATCAGAGAGCTGAGCTTGCAAAACAACCAAGTAATGTAAATTGCTAAGAATTAGACAACCCTCCTCTCCCAAAGAATGGGTCGTGAATTGTTTCATCTTTGGTAGAACACAAGAGAAAGAGATGGCTGCCATAGAAATGCATAAGAATAAATTAACTAAAATTTTAACAGAATTTTGAAGACTAAGTATGGACTAGTTTGGAGTCACTGGGGGCCTCAGATAAAAGGGGCGTTCACACTTGCTTGTGAATATATTTCTCTGGGGCTCCAGAGGATGTTCAGTGTTAAGACTGGGGACAAGGTAGAGACTCAAAAAAAGTCATTTTGGTGGAGTAAAGGTGAAGGAGGTGCTCTGTGGATGCTGGGAGACAGGTGCAAGCCCCTCCCATTTACTCAGGCTCCCTTAAGCCTCCAACCAGTAGGGGAGGGGCAGAAAAACTTATTTCATAAATTATTGGAGGGACATTAGAAGCAAAGCTACTCTGCTTCTTGGGGGAGGACCCTCTGGTCCCTAGGACACAGGCAAAGACCCACTGCTGCTGGAACGGTAGAAGAGAAAACCCTTTACCTCTAGAAAAAAGTGCATCAAACTGCTTTGAGCCCTATAATCCTACACCAATAGCTAGGAGAGATCTTTACTACTGGAGGGAGAATAGGGAGCTACCACTAAAGACCAACACAAATACAAAGCAGATTCTGGCTGCCATGAAAGAAGAGGCACCAGGCCTATCTAATACTGAGGCTGTGTTGTGTGCTCAGTTGCTGAGTTGTCTCTGATTCTCTGCAGCTCCTCTGTCCATGGTGTCCATGGGATTCTACAGACAAAGAATACTAGAGTGGGTATTCTTGGAAGATCTCCTCCAGAGGATCTTCCCAACCCAGGGATTGACCCACGTCTTCTGCTTGACAGGTGGATTCCTTACCATTTTGCCACCTGGGAAGCACCCATATTATACTTGAGCTTAGCCAAAATTGTATTAGGACAACTGAAAATCCCACCTTCCCCAAGCATGACCTTATCACCAAGTAACAAATATATTTAATGGTCAGGAGCTCATTTCTGCCTTAAGCCACCACTATTTTCTGTGGACTAACACCTTGATGTCTTATTTTATCCCCTTACTGGTTTTTCCTTCTTACCAGTTCCAGTTACTTAAGTTCTTTCTTTTTTTGTTTTTCTTTGAGTTAGAAACTCAGTTTTTAGAGTTATATTAGAAACTATTTTTCTATGTATAACAGAAAGGTTGCAACATCTCTCTCCTATATCTAACTAATCATTTTTTTTTTATTGTTTTTGCCATACATTGTCATGATATCACCATGGGTTTACATATGCTTCCCCTCCGGAACCCCCCTCCCTCCTCCCTCCCCCCCAGGAAATCTCGCTGTACCAGCCCCGAGCATCAATCCTGGGGAACCTGCATCTATCCTGATTTTTAAAACACTTCTCTTTAATCTCAAGGTTATGTATATCATTTAAAATATATGATAGTCTAAAAGAATCTCGGCAAGGGAGCTTATATAAAAAAAATAACACTTCACAATTTTTGAATATATGAAAAAGTGAAATATAAAACTGTAGGTTGAAAGGATCACACATTATATGGAATAAACAATTTGTTAGTGATTTGGAAAGAATTAAACTACATTTACCTTATATCAATGAAATAGAGTTAAAATTTAAATCCATAAAAATGTTGAAAGATGATAGAAGAGTCTGACCATTTACAGTACACTAGGACTTGTTAATTGATTCACCAGTTAATAAGCATTTAGATTATTTCCAATCTATCATAATTTAACTTATAAAAGAAATGTAAGAACACGGATGAAAAATTTGGTGTATCAGAATATAAAAATTTAAATGTTTTATATGTAAAGTACGAGAGATACTTTAACTAAAGAGAACAAGCTAGGGAAGAATATAAGAATTACAGAAATTTGGTTGGATGGTATCTCCGACTCAATGGACATGAGATTGGGTGAACTCTGAGAGTTGGTGATGGACAGGGAGGCCTGGTGTGCAGCAGCTCGTGGGGTCACAGGTGAAGAGGAACTAAAAAGCCTCTTGATGAAAATGAAAGGGGAGAGTGAAAAAGTTGGCTTAAAGCTCAACATTCAGAAAACTAAGATTATGGCATCCGGTCCCATCACTTCGTGGCAAATAGATGGGGAAGCAGTGGCTGACTTTATTTTTCTGGGCTCCAAAATCACTGCAAATGGTGATTTCAGCCATGAAATTAAAAAATGCTTACTCCTTGGAAGGAAAGTTATGACCAACCTAGACAGCATATTAAAAAGCAGAGACATGACTTTGTCAACAAAGGTCTGTCTAGTCAAGGCTGTGGTTTTTCCAGTAGTCATGTATGGATGTGAGAGTTGGACTATAAGGAAAGCTGAGCGCCAAAGAATTGATGCTTTTGAACTGTGGTATTGGAGCAGACTCTTGAGAGTCCCTTGGACTGCAAGGAGATCAGATCCTGGGTGTTCATTGGAAGGACTGACGTTGAAGTTGAAACTCCAATACTTTGGCTACCTGATGCAAAGAGCTGACTCATTGGAAAAGACCCTGATGCTGGGAAGAATTGGGGGCAGGAGAAGAAGGGGACGACAGAGGATGAGATGGCTGGATGGCATCACTGACTCAGTGGACATGAGTTTGGGTGGACTCCGGAAATTGGTGATGGACAGGGAGGCCTGGCGTGCTGTGGTTCATGGGGTCGCAAAGAGTTGGACGCGACTGAGTGGCTGAACTGAACTGAATTGAACAACCTTATGATGGAAAAGTTATTTGGCCATTAATATATGTGTTAATATACTGTATTGTTGTTTTTGCTTCTGGCTTACTTCACTCTGGATAATGGGCTCCAGTTTCGTCCATCTGAGTAGAATTGCTTCAAATGAATTTTTTTTTTAATGCTGAGTAATATTCCATTGTGTATATATACCACAGCTTTCTTATCCATTCGTCAGTTGATGGGCATCTAGGTTGCTTCCATGTCCTGGCTATTGTAAACAATGCAGCAATGAACATTGGGGTGCACGTGGCTCTTTCAATTCTGGTTTCCTCGGTGTATATGCCCAGCAGTGGGATTGCCGGGTCATATGGCAGGTCTATTTGCAGCTTTTTTTTTTTTTTTTTTTTGACCACACAGAATAGACTTTATTTCCCAAATGGCTCATAAATTTCATTCACAAAACATTACTGTTTTAATAAGCATTTTTCCCTAACTTGATTATATGGATACTTATTAATTTGCAGCTTTATTTTTAATTTAATCATGTCAAAGCTGTAAATGTCCCTCTAAGTACTGCTTTAGGTTTCTTTCTTTTTTTTTTTTTTTATTATTGTTTTTGCCATACATTGTCATGATATCACCATGGGTTTACATATGCTTCCCCTCCGGGTCCCCCCTCCCTCCTCCCTCCCCCCCGGGAAATGTCGCTGCACCAGTCCCAAGCATCAATCCTGGGCTGGCGATTGATTAGACACATGACAATTAACATGCTTCAATGCCCTTCTCCCATCTCATCCCACCCTTACCCTCATCCACAAAGTCCACAAGTCTATTCTATACATCTGCGTTCCTTTTGTTGTCTCCCATGTTGGGTTCTCATTACTGTCTTTCTAAATTCCATATATATGTGTTAATATACTGTATTGTTGTTTTTGCTTCTGGCTTACTTCACTCTGGATAATGGGCTCCAGTTTCGTCCATCTGAGTAGAATTGCTTCAAATGAATTTTTTTTTAATGCTGAGTAATATTCCATTGTGTATATATACCACAGCTTTCTTATCCATTCGTCAGTTGATGGGCATCTAGGTTGCTTCCATGTCCTGGCTATTGTAAACAATGCAGCGATGAACATTGGGGTGCACGTGGCTATTTGCAGCTTTTTAAGGAACCTCCACACTGTTTTCCATAGTGGCTGTACTAGTTTGCATTCCCACCAACAGTGTAAGAGGGTTCCCTTTTCTCCACATCCTCTCCAGCATTTATTGCTTGTAGACTTTTGGATGGCAGCCATTCTGACTGGTGTAAAGTGGTACCTCATTGTAGTTTTGATTTGCATTTCTCTGATAATGAGTGATGTTGAGCATCTTTTCATGTGTTTGTTAGCCATTTTTATATCTTCTTTGGAGAAATGTCTGTTAAGTTCTTTGGCCCACTTTTTAATTGGGTTGTTTATTTTTCTAGAATGGAGCTGCAGGAGTTGTTTGTAAATTTTTGAGATTAATTGTTTGTCTGTTGCTTCATTGGCTATTATTTTCTCCCATTCTGAAGGCTGTCTTTTCACCTTGCTTATAGTTTCCTTTGTTGTGCAAAAGCTTTTAATTTTAATTAGGTCCCAGTATATTAACACATATATATGGAATTTAGAAAGACAGTAATGAGAACCCAACATGGGAGACAACAAAAGGAACGCAAATGTATAGAATAGACTTGTGGACTTTGTGGACGAGGGTAAGGGTGGGATGATATGGGAGAAGGGCATTGAAGCATGTTAATTGTCATGTGTCTAATCAATCGCCAGCCCAGGATTGATGCTCGGGACTGGTGCAGCGAGATTTCCCGGGGGGGAGGGAGGAGGGAGGGGGTGCCCGGAGGGGAAGCATATGTAAACCCATGGTGACATCATGACAATGTATGGCAAAAACAATAATAAAAAAAAAAAAAAAAGAAAAGTTATTTGGCCATTAAATACTATGTCTTTGAACAGTCTTTAATGATACCAGGAAAATCTTGGTCAAGTGGTAAAGTACGAAATAATATATATCAAATAATCCAAATTTAGTTGAAAAGATTAATATGTTATACATTTAGACATTCCCACACCAAAATGTTAACAGTGGTTATCTTTGGGTAGTGATATTTTCTCAGTTTTCTAAAATAACTCTATGTAATTTTTATAATTAGTAAGGTTTTTTGGTTTTTTTTACTTAATAGCAAAGCCATCTTTCAGTCAGTGCTCCAGTTTAGAAAATATACCAAATACGTAATTTTGAGAACTTTACCAAAAACATCATGGATAGCAGCTAAGAGTTGCAAATAATGTGCTTCACAAGAGAGCTGGGATGTGTGGCAGGAAGTAAACAGCGCAAATTCTGATAAACCTCATTGATATCCTTTGATTTAGTGGAACAAGGACCACTAAAGTAGCCTGCAGGAGAAGGGTAGAGTCTGACCCACTTGTAACTTTTCCCTTTGTGTTCATAGTACTGTGAATTTCCATGAGCGTATATAGCATTTCCCAAATCTATTTGGCCATGGAGTTTTTTTGTGTTTTTTTTTTTTAAGTAGACCCATTTATATCCTCAGTCAGTTCAGTTCAGTCGCTCAGTCGTATCCAACTCTTTGCGGCCCCCTGAACCACAGCACGCCAGGCAAGGTGCAATGATTCGAGAATCATTTATGTAGAGGTATTCAAAGGAGGATGGACCAGATTAAAGGTGGCAAATAGTGGCCTACAGGCCATATCCAGCCAGCCTCCTGGTTTTGTATATAAAGTTTTATTGGACACAGCCACAGATATTTGTTCACAGATTGTCTCTGTCCAGGCTGTAAAAAATTTTGACTCTATAATGGCAGAAGGGAGTAGTGTAAGACTGAGACCATATGTCCCACAAAGCCTAAAATATTAACTCGCTGGCCCTTTATTAAAAAAAAATTTGCCAGGCACTCTACTCTGATTCGTATCTTTTAGCCCTGATAGTCTGTGAGGGTCAGTGAAAGTCTGTGTCACTTAAAACTTCTTAAATTTAAAGAAGTTTGGGTAGGTGCAGAAAAGCAGAAGAGGGGCAGGAGGTTGAGGATAAAAGGACAAGAGGAAAAAGTCAGACTCGGTATGTAGATGACGACAAGATGCACAACGGTGACTAACTCCAAGGAGGGTCTGTGATGGAGATCTACGAACTACAGCGAATCTGCTAGCACGTCTTCATTGCTACCTCTCAGACACCGCGGCACTAGAAACACCACAGAGTAAATTATGGAAAGTGGAAAGAAACTTGTTGTGATGGTGCTTATCTTCCCATCGCTTGTTTAAAAGTAATGTGAAAGTATTTGAGCGTCTTTGACACAAAGTCTTATGTTTGTAAAAGGAATTTTCTGATTCTCCTTGGAAGTGTGTAGCTGTAAATCCTGACCATTAAGCTGTTGGCTAGTGCTTGGATGCAGGAAGGTACTTTCAAGCACCCACAGTTGGGCTGTGATATAATTGGGTAGCATGATTTTTAAGTAAATTATCACCTATAAACATTAAATGAAATTTCATAATTACAGTTAAAATTTATGAAACATCTGTGCAACAACACTAGGAAACAGTTTCAAATCAAATTGGGAAGTATTATTTGAGAATGAGTATGTCTCAAACATACTTCCTTTCCACCCCTGCAGCTTTATTGAGACATAATTGACGTATAAAACACTGTGTAAGTTTAAGGTGATCACTGAGTGTACAATGTGATGATTTGATGCATATATATGTATATTTCAAAATGTTTACCACAGTAATGTTAGTTAACACATCCTTTTGTTGTTATGGTGCAAACATTAAAGTTCAATATTCATAGCAACTTTTAAGTATCCACTACAGAGTTATTAACTATAGCCAACATGTTGTACATTACATCCCTAGAACTTACAGATCTTAAACTAGAAGTTTATGCTCTTGGACATCTCCCCATTTCCCCATCTCCCAAAATCTCCCCATTCCTCCCATCCCTCAACCCCTGGCAACCACCATACTATTCTCTTGTTTCTCTGAGTTTGATGTCAAACATACTTCCTTAATATTAAGGGTTTAAAATGTAATTTTTAATGTTTACACATGCATTTTTGAAACAGTAATTTTTGATTTTAGAAGATTGTGGCTTTAAAACTATTCAGCATGGCAGTATTATTTGCTGCTCGTTCAAATTATGTCATTTTATGCTGATATACTTTATGTTTTATAATCATCTGTTTGAATTATTTTTTTAAGTATTAGCATATAAATTATTGCAAGTATGAGTAGTAAGAAATGAGGTAAAATGTGTTTTTGTCTGTTAACTTTTTATTACCCTTTCTTCCTGTCAGTTGGAATTTAAAATAGATTCTAAAACTATCATGTAAGGCTAAAATGTAAAAATACAAATGTAATTTTTCTCTGTACATTCATTCATGTCAAGTCTGATAATTGGCAATTTTTTAGTTCCACTAAGGGAAGGTGGGTTGATGAAAAGGGAATAATGTGATTGTTTTTAGTAAAGGAAGTTCATACTTTAGCAACTCATTAAATGACTTCTAGGATATTATGGCCATGGTAGATAAGGATACATACTAAATTTTACCTTTTTTTTTTAACAGAAGCATTTGTAAAAAATTCCACTTTGTATCTGAGGTAAATATTGAATAGTAGAAGTTCTGGAATAAGTGACTAATGACCTGGCATGATTAAGAGTTGGCTAGGTAGCCGGAAATTGTTAGTCATTAGTGGAATATTTTAAATCTGATGTGAATGTATAATAGTTGGTGTTGATTTTAATTAAAATATAAATTTCAGTTAGTTTTTTGTTTTTTTGTACTAGTAATTATGGGCTTCCCTAGTGGCTCAGTGGTTAAGATTCTGCCTGCCAGTGCAGGAGACATGGGTTTGATCCATGGGTCAAGAAAATCCCCTGGAGAAGGAAATGGCAGCCCACTCCAGTATTAGTGGCCTGGAAAATCCCATGGACAGAGGAACCTGGAGGGCTACCCTCCCTGGGGTCACAAAAGAGTTGGACACAGCTTAGTGACTAAACAACAGCAACAACTAGTAATTATAACTTTAAGAAAACTCTAAACTCAAGATAGCTGTGATAAAATTTGACTTCTTCACATGAATTCCATGTCTAGGAACTTTCTAATATTGAAAATGCATCTAATGTCAATCCCTGCAGTCTAGTTCTTATCTGGCATTATTAACTCGCCGAGTGATTGGATCAGGTATTGACAATTTGTGATTTTTAAATTTCATATATAATTACAGAATTAAATGGTCTGAGGTCCTGCATCACTCAAATAATCTGTTAAATACCGTTTTAGAAATAGATGCATTAAATATAAAGTGCTTTTCAAAAGGACCCTTTCTGTCTAGGTATTAAAATAAATAGATACATTATTTGCAGAAAGATTAAGGCATTGCCAGTTAATTATGTTACCTGTTACAGTGTGTGTAATGAAACAAACCTGGTGCTCAAAATCTGAAGTGTTGGCTTTATGTCTCCGCCCTACTAAGATGAGGTAATCTCTATGGGTATCAGTTTTCTTATCTTTATAGATAAGACATAATAATATAAACAATAATCAATAGTATAAACAATAATCTTTGCACAGCGCACCTCTGAGGGGCAAATGGAACAATATATGTAAAGTATTTTGTAAATTGTAAGTACTCTAAGGTAGTAGTAATTTGAAAGAGCATACAAAGGCAAAACTGCTGAATGGAAATTCAGTTGTCATTAAAGCAAATCAAAGTGCTTATAAAAGGTTAACTTCGTGAAGCAAGTTTTGAGGATTTTTTTTTTTAAGTAGACAACAAAAATCCATTCAATATTCAATTATATCATTAAAATTTGTAAAATAGGAGAAAAGATCTGTGTGACCAGATTGCAAGGTATTTGAAATAAAACTAAGCTTGGCATGAACATAGATGAACATAATACACGTTCATGGTCACAATGCAGAATGCACAATTGACTGCAGTAAAAGTAAATGGACTTTTCTTTTAATCCTTCCCCAGTCTCACTTTCTAGAGATAGCCCTTGTTAACAGACATTATATATGTGTTTATTCACTCAGTAAATATTTGTTAAACAAAGTTCTGAATGTAATATAAAATTCTGTATGCATTGCACTACATGGTGGGGATTAAATAATCAGCAAGCAGATATGATTCTCTGCCCTCATAGTGCTTCTGTTGTATTAACAGAGACAGACCTTAAGCAAATAAATAAATGAAATAAATTCAGCCTTACGTGTATTTAAGGAAAATAAAAAGAAGGCTCTGATTAAGAGTTATTGATGGTATATATTGAGAGTTACTTTAAATAGGATAGACAGGCCTTTCTGATGGGCTGTACAAGTTGGGACCTGAGCATTACAGTCATCTTCTCCCTCTATATGTATATATGTGTGTGTGTCTGTGTGTGTGTGTGTGTGTGTGTGTATAGATACACATTCATGTAAAAACTTTATATCTTTTTATTTGGAGATATGAAATCATTTTTTGTGATTTTACCAAGTAGTATTTTATGTACATGTCAGTACTTAAAGGTTTACCTTTTTTGTTTTCACTTCTCTATTTTCATCAGACTTGAGTATGAGGAGGCTAGTGTTTTGCATTCTTGATGACAATATAAATTTTTTTGAAGTGCAATTTAATAATAATTTAGAATTCACATACCCTTTCATCATATAATCCTCTCTATAATTTGTCTTAGGGAAATAGTTACTAAATATTTAAAGATATTTGTGTTAGACTAGCATAAATCTGGAAACAGTGCAATCATACAGCCAATAAGGAGGCTGATTATTAATAAATACATGAATATAATGGAATACCAGATATCTGTTAATAATGCAGATCTATATAAGGTAAATAAGGTAGATATAGGGAAATGCTCAAGTTATGTTACTAATAAAGCAAGTTTCAGAAAACGTTTGTGGAAATGGTGGGAGGGAAGGCTTTGGATTTATGTGTGCTTGTATGTGTGGTGATAGTGCTAAGTCATGTCTGACTCATAAACCTGTGGACAGTAGCCCGCCAGGCTCCTCTGTCCATGGGATTTCCCAGGCAAGAATACTGCAGTGGGTTGCCATTTCCTTCTCCAGGGGATCTTCTCGACCCAGGGATTGAACCCACATCTCCTGCATGCAGCAGGATTCTTTACTGACTGCTTGGCCACCAGGGAAGCCCCAATAGATAGGTAATGGTGGTGGTGTAAGAAAGTTTTACAAATCTACACAAGAGTCTGTTAATTGTGATTATATGTGAGGAGCAGGACTGGAAAAATCTAAAGATGAGGAGAGAACACACAGCGTACTATTGTTAAGTTTTTGAAAGGCCAAGTAAAAACTATTAGAAATTAAGCTTGGAATATTGCAATCAGGTCTATACATAGTGATTTTGACTTTTTAAGTCAAAAAGAGTGCTTAGTGTTCAGGGTAGTTTAAAACTTTCAGAGTTTTTGTTTCTTGAAAGAAAATGCTGTGTGGAAAAAACATAGGTTTTTATCAGTAATTTGGCACCTACCTCCAAATAACTTAATCTTCTTATCTCCAAATATAACATCTTCTATTCCAGCATTTTTCCCTTGGAAGGTGAATCATGTCATATAAATACTAAGACAATCAGTATAATTCATTAAAATATTGAAAGCAATTTTGTTTTGGTAAGCCAGGTATTTTATTGAATACACATACTGTGTAAATCAAAATTCATACTTACTAACCCTACTATGTTAGCCATCAGAAAAAGAATGTACACTCATGGAGAGTTGAGCTGGGATGGACCTTGGAGACCTGAGTATCTAGTCTAGCTGAGCTGGAGTCTCAGTTAAGTGACTCACCTTGCATCACAGAGCTAGCTGGCATCAAAGTTAGGACTGATAACTAGGTTTTCAGTTTCAAAATTCACTTTTATCTCTTAAGAAGGCTTAATGTTTTAAGACACGGATCGTTTACATTCTTTTAATTTCAAGTTTGTCTTTTAAATCTGCAGTCTACTGCAGTTACACTTACTGACAAAGCTGGTCAGGTTTATCATTTTGCAAGGATGACCATGAATCTAATTTGCCAGAGACTTTCTAGTTTATGTCTGTTGTCCCAGCATAATTATCAAAAGTGCCTTTGTTCACTCTCAAAGTTATGAGTACGGGCGATATATTCTATAGTCAGTCCAGTATTTCAAGTGTATTGGATCTAAAAGGTTCTAAGCAGTTACTCGGGTAGAGGTTTTTGATTATGAATGTGAAGAATTGCAGTACAAGCTATGCTAAATGCCAAAGTGCTACTGTAATTCTGAATGGGGAACAAGTGCTGTCTGCTGGATTTGACAAACAAGGAAGGCTTCTTGGAGAATATGGCATTTAAACTTAGCATAGAAGGATGAGTGGAATTTTAAATTAGTCACATTACACAAAGGGGAAAAAAGGATGACATTTCAGGTGTATAAGAAGGCTGAAACTGCATTTGAACAGTAGAAAGCAGCATAGTTTAGCATTCTCAGAAATAGAAGATTGTACATCATAGAAGATGTGTATAAACCAGATTATTTAATACCAAGTTAAAAGGTTGGAATTTTTTGAGTTGCTGTTATACCCTAGCAATTTTCAAAAGTACACGATGAAACAGTAGCACTTTAGGAGGATTCATGTATTAGAAATATGTTGAATGAGTTTAAAGAAGAAAATAATGGTATCTGTGATATTGATTAGGAGAATTTTCTACCAAATCAGATATCATGTGTGAGACCCTCAACTAGGCGCTGACAGTGGAAAGAGAAATTCTTTTAATCCCTCAATGGCTCATACATGGGAAATGTTTATTCAATGGCAGGTAGATATTTCTACAAGGAAAATAGGACACATTTGTGATTTTTTTTTTATATATTTAAGATAAGGGAGCTGAAAAGATCCAAGTTTTACACTGAATACAGGTAGAGAGATTCTCTGTATAAATCCAAGGTTATGATCTTAGTTTACTTAGGTTAGAAAGTTTGTCAGCATTTCTGTTGAGTTGTTCTAGACTCTTTGCTACCCTATGGACTGTAGCCCGCCAGGCTCCTCTGTCCATGAGATTCTCCAGGTAAGAATATTGGAGTGGATTGGGTTGCCATACCCTCCTTCAGGGGAGCTTCCTAACCTCGGGATCCAGCCAGTATCTCCTGCTTCTCCTGCCCACTGAGCCACTGGGGAAGCCCTTAGACAGCTCTGGGGAGGTAGATATAGAATTAAAGTATGATTAGTTTGTTTAACATTTAAACAAACATGACATTTTAGCTGTGTCAAAAGTCATGAATTTAAGACCAGGACTTTTGAGGTCCAGGTAATAACTTAAGTGCCTTAATTATAATTTTTGGCATTTAACAGTTAAATAGAAGTTTTGCAGGTGACCTTTCTGGACACAAAAATGGATTTAGAGATTATCAGAGAGTAGATTGAATTTGAATTGATGCTATTATTTTGTTATAAAGAAAGAATCCATTATGCAGTGCTAAAACACCAGAAGGAAGATAGTATGTTTGAGTATCTTTTAATTGGTAGCTATATTTAAAAGATGCTAAATTATACAATAATGTCATAGTTGGCAGAATATCATTTGGGCCTAAAAGACATCACTGACAATCTGGCTGCTTGATTTCATATAATTTCAGTGCTGGCTCAGAGTGTATTTCATTTCGAATTTTAGTGTTGAGAATATCTCCCTGTTGACACATCCTTAAGAGAGAATTAGACATAAAAAGTATAGTATAATTTGATATGCATTTTGAGAAATGTTTTTCTATAGTGTTAGCATTTTAAATGTTACTACTGCCTCGTAACAACTATAATGACCTAATATTTTAGCTGTATGCATATTTTTTTTTTAAAAGCAGTCTTTGTTCACCACCAGCATTACTCTCTGAGATACCTCTTACAGTTATACTTACACCACAAATGATAGAAAGAATGTGAAAGACATGTTAGCTGGCTTCTAGTTTGATGACAATTTTCTCCTAATATTTAGAGCTCTTCTTCAGTTTACACTCCTTTACAAATTTTAGTAGTTGTAGCCTCTTGACATTTTCTCGTAGTTTCTTGTTTAAGATTCGGATTAGGTATTTCTTGTACTCTTGTTATATTTCATACAATCTGAGGAAATAAAAACTGTCAAGAGTTTGGACTTACGAATCTTTAAAAATGCAATGCTGTCTTGGGAAACTGTGATTAGACATTAATGTAAATCATTAGGTACACTGGAACAAAGTCAACTTTCCCTTTCTGTTTAGTCTAAATGGGTAATGAACAGAAATACCCTACACGTTTTGTCTTCCCTTTCCTCTTGGGTTTTGGAATCTTATTTAGGAGACAGCATTTTGATTTAGGATGAAAGGAGAGAAGGCTATCTTTTTTCTGGGCTCACTGCTGTGATTGGTGCGTCATTAGCAACTGGCACACCTTTTTTAATGAGTGCTTTTGATGTCAGGAAAATGTCACATGATTTCCTTAAAACTGAAAAATCTCTCCCACACACAAGAATGGGAGGAGTGTTTAGTGTTCATTTTGTTTTATAACTTCCTTCAATTGTTTATAGAAGTCATTTGTTTAATCCAAAAGTTCCCTGCCAGGGCTGCTCAACAGAACACACACCTACTAAAACTTCCAGTAGAGTGCCTTCCTCTGGTATCAGGTTAGTTCTGCTCTGCCTTTGGAACTTAGTTCCTCAGAGGAGGAGCTTTGAAGTCTGTGGAAGCATTCATATGCAGCCCTATTCCCTTTCTTTGAAACTGAACACTCAAAATAAGTAGCCTTAGCCAACCACTTTTTTGAGTATATGTTCACATTTGCCTTGTGCCCCTAACCAGTGTCTCAGCTGTTCAGCAGCTGTGCCAGTGGACATTTCAGATACTTGGATAGTTTTTAATTATTTCCTTCTGGAGCGTGTTATTCTTCTCTCACAACCAGGAAGACCAGTACTGAATTAATACAGCTTCATTTGGACTTCAGACTGTTCGGAGCTCCTTTTAGGGTTTTCTATTCTGCTCCCTCCACCTTCCCTGTAGAGCAATTCTATTACATCAACTGTTTCCTTACTGTTAGCAGATGACTGCGTTTCTCAATTCACTGGAATTTGAGATTCCTTTTGTGATGTAATTCATGGTTGGTTTTTTGGTGACGGTTCTATGGGTGTTAGGTTTACTGGATGTTATGGTTTATAAATATTAGATGAAATCTATTAAGTATGTTTATAAAATTCTTTAGAGCCTCACCTAATTTTTGTCTACTAAATCTGCCAATTTCTAAGAAAGGTGTGATTATGGATTTGTTCAACTCTAGTGTTTCTATTATTGCTTTATATAATATGTTGTTAATACATTAGGAATCATGGCTTAGCATTCTGGTGCATTATTATATTTCATGCAGTCTAAGACACCCAGACTTCAGAGATACTAAAATGTAAAAAAAAAAAAAAAAAATGCATCTTAGAATTTAAAAAGCAAGGTATTTATTTTATCAGCAGGAAATGTTCATTTTGCCCAAATTCTTATTACCTTTAATTATGTTTTGTCCACTGTTGACTTTACTATGCCTGCTTTCTTTTTAACAGCATTGCCTGATATGTATATTTTCTAGTTTTTCATTTTCATACTTTTGTTCTTATTTATTTTATAGTGAAGTGAAGTGAAATTCGCTCAGTCGTATCCAACTCTTTGCAACCCCATGGAATTCTCTAGGCCAGAATACTGGAGTCTGTAGCTTTTCCCTTCTCCAGGGGATCTTCCCAATCCAGGGATCAAACCCAGGTCTCCTGCATTGCAGGCGGATTCTTTACCAGCTGAGCCCCAAGGGAAGCCCCCTCTTTTTTTAAAAAAATTTATGGTAATTGACTGTAGACCTAGCTTTACACTTACTGTCTTTATGTCCTTATAAGTCCTGCCAATACATCTTAATTCATTTCTGTTTATCAAATAGTTATCCTTGAGATTTGACATATGTATCCACCCACATCTTCTCCCAGCAGCACTTAGGGTTAATCATGATCTCTTTCCCTTCACCAGATGATTACAAAACTTCACCAGGCTTTCACTGCTTTTTGGGTCACATATTGTACCTTCCCCCCAAATAACATTCTTTGGATGACAATTTCGACTTTCTTGGAATTGTCGTTTTTAATTTATTTTGTTATGTCATCATACATTTTTTAGAAAGGATGTGTGAGAAATAAATTTTCAAGACCACATATTTGAAAATACATTATTTGCTCTCTTTTAAGGGTTCATTGTCTTTTGGCATACTGTTGAAAATCTGTTTCTTTTTCATCTTTAGATAATAATCACTTGTTTTATTCTCTGTACGCTTCTGGAATTTTTACCCTTTGAATTCTGCAGTTTCATGATGTGGATTTCTTCCTCCACTCCCAATTCATACTGTCCAGTGTTGAGTGATCTCTTTAAAACAGACATCTGTTTAGGTTCAGAAAATCTTTATGACTTTGTGTATTTGACATTTATTGCTTTCGGTGCTTATTCTGTTAAGTCCTCTTAAACTTTCACTTTATATGCCACTTCTTGTCCTTAAGTGCTTTTTTCTGGCAAAATGCTTAGAATTATTTTCCAGTCTACTAATTTTGAGTCCAGTTTGATTTTCTGCCTTTTAATAAGCTTTTTATTTTAGATATTAGTTCTAGATTTATAGAAAAGTTATGAAGATAATGTCAGGAGTTGCCCTATATCCCATGCAATTTCCCCTATTGTTAACGTCTTACATTAGTAAGACGCAGTTGTCGCAAGTAATTAAACAACATTGATACTTTTTCTTATTAACTAGAGATGACACTTTATTTGTAGTTGCTTGATTTTTGTCTAATGTCCTTTTTCTGTTTCAGCATCTGTCCAGAATACCACATTACATTTAGTCAGCATATCTCATTAGACTTCTCTTGGCTGTGACAGTTTCTCAGCCTTTACTTGTTTTTGATAACAAGTTTTGAGGAGCACTGGTGTCAAGGACTTTGTAGAATGTCCTTCAATTAGGATTTTTCTATTATTTTTCTTGTGATTATACTGGGAATATGGGTTTTGGGGAGGAGGATCGAAGAAGTAAACTTCCATTCTCATCACATCATGTCAGGGTGCATGCTATCAATATGACTAATCACTGGGTGTTGACCCTGATCGCCTGCTGAGGTAGTGTTTGTCAGTATGTCCACTGTGAAGTGACCCTTTTTCCCTTTTCCATACTGTACATTTTGGAAGGAAATCACAGTGCACAGCCTATACTCAAGGAGTAGTGAGCTACGCTCTCATCTCCTCATAAGTAGAGTACATAAACTGTTTGCAGTTCTTCTGCACAGAAGATTTGTCTATTCTCCCCTATTTATTTATTTAATTTGCTAATATTTTTTCAAGGATGTTTGCATCTGTGTTCATGGGGTATACTGGCAAAGAGTTTTCTGGCAGTGTCTGCGTGGTGTTGATATTAGGATAACGCTTACCCTATAGAATGGCTTAGGAAGTTTTCTGTGTCTATTTTCTCAAAGAAACTATAGAGAATTGGTATTGTTTATCCTTTAACTGGCTGATAGAATTAACCAGTGAAATCATCTGGGACTTGTGCATTCTTTATAGAAGGTTTTAATTATTGACTTAGTTTCTTTAATAGATACAGGGCTTTTGAGGTTATCTGTTTCTTATTGTGTATGTCTTCATAATTTATATTTTTCAAGGAATTAATTTCATCAAGTTTTCAAATTATATGGGCATAGAGTTTGAAGTACAGACAACCTTTACAGTGGTGCAAAAGCAACACACATTCCGTAGTAACTGTACTTTGAGTTGTGAATGTTGGTATGTCACACGATACTTCCTTATGGTACTGGGCAGCAGGAACCCAGAGCTCCCAGTCAGCCATGCAGTCACAGGGGTAAACAACCAATAACATTTACAGGCATTCTGCTATCTATATAGCCATTCTGGTTTTCAGTTTTATTATTGTTGTCATTGTCATTGCTGTTCAGCTGCTAAGTCATGTCCAACCCTTTACGACCCTGTGGTGCATGTAATTTCTTCCCTACTAAACCGAAAGGTCACTGTGAAAAGGATTTGTGCCTTCTATCATTTTTGTCATTTACCTTTATGATTCCCAGCATTGCCTAACATGTACCATTTTGGTAAGTATTATTAATAAATAACTTACATTCTGCTTCATTTGTGTCTTTAATTTATAAGTGGATCCTTCTAAATCGACTTCTGCATCATGTTGACTTATAAATATTTGTGTGGAGTTTATTTAAATATGAGTAGAGGTCTTGAGCATATCTGTTTGAATTTGGGAAATAACAAATAGTCTTAGAATTAATTAGAGGCTCCTCGTTATACTGGTATGGATAAAGGTATCTGAATTTGCATAAATATTTCAAGGAGATTCAAGATACTTGGAAGTTATTTGCATGTGAAATAAGCATTTTGATTTCTGCTTCTAGAAGTTAAATAACATGAATCATAATATGGAACATGATTCATAGATCAAAAATAGGCATCAAATATGTAGTATGTATCTGTCAAGTCTTAAAATTCATGTCACAATTTCACAAAGCAGTTTGATTACAAAGTATCTTTTTAATAGTATGTAACAGTCAGATTTGTGCCATTTCAAGCAAGTGATATGTTAAGCGTAGGACTCCTTGAGATTTAATGGAAAGACTATTTTTTTCTGTTTCAGAAAATTATAGAATTTTAGAGTTACAAATTTTACTTATACACTTATTATCTTTACAGTCAGTCACCCTTAGTATTTTCCAGTGATGGGCATTCTTTCTCACAAGACATCCATCTCATTCTACTGTTGAATAGAACTTTATCATTTAAGAAATTATTCCTTTAAACTAAAATCTGCTTCCATTTTCTAAAGCATCTATGTTACCTGTACTTTGAACCTATGTTACCTGTAACTTCTGGCATTCTGGCCAATGCAGAATTGAAGCAGTTATAAAAATGACTTAAGGTTTTTTTAACAGTAACTCACATGTCGGGCATCCAGCAGAATGGGATAGGGCGTAGGTGGTAGGGCTTCAGCTGTTCTTCATACGAGTCTCCTGAAAGCAGATGTTTATAAATCAGACTGTGACAGTTGCTAGCCTAAGCCATCACCATTGTGTAGCATTACTCCTCTGCTTTAGTTTTCTTTAACTCAGTGTCATTCTGTTTTAAATTTGGAAATAGTGATGAATCCTCTTAGTTTGAGAACGCAAAAAGACATCTTTCTCATGCTTCTCACTAATGAGCTTCCATGAAATATGCCTACTCTGTTGAGAGATACCATTGGGAAAACAACCCGTGTACAGCCTTGAACCCATTGTAACTGCCACATGTTTTTCATCGGCTCCTTTATGTGACAGATTACTCTCAAGAGCAAATAATGTACAGCTCTTTTCACATTGTGTGTTTTTATTTTTAATGAAATGTTGTGATTAATAGCCTTAGTGTAATTGCTGTTTCCCCATTGAGTGTAAATGCCTCATATGAATGTCTTTAATCTGAAGGAACAGTTGTTTTATTGGCCTCTTGTTGTTGTTCTATGCTTCTCAAGATTTTTTGATTGCTTTGTTTGAGGTATCTACAGTGAGGGAAAATGAACCTCTCTATTTGAATTGTGAAGTAGGACCCAGTAGAGAAATTTTAAGGATGAACACTGAGATGCTGGAACATTCATATATACATTTTATGACAGTTTCAGAATGGGACAAGCACTTATGGCAGTTTTGATTGGCTTTCCAACAGCAGTTATAAAAATAACTTATCTCTTTGGCCCACTGGTTTTATGGTGGCATTACCTTATAGATAGTATCTGAAATGCCAGGATGATTTCACTAAGTCATTTTATTTTTATTTTTTTGGCCAACCAGACTTAAAGTATAAGGTAAGACAGAGGTGGAAGAGAAAGAATTATTGAAAAGTTGAGAAATTATGAACTGCATTTTATAAGAATCTGGTGCTTCATGCATCATTAGAACAGATATTTGTTGGTTTTGCTTTTGAAGTGGTAATACTTTTCATCCTGGTCATTCCTTCATCTATTCCCAGGAACGTAACTGGGATTAAAAGTATCTCCTGTAGCCATAGAACAATTTTCTTTTTGTTCAGGAGTCTGGAGTTCAGGTTGGGCTTCATTGCCATAGCCATCCATTGGGCACTTCATTAACCTTAACCTAGAGCCAACTAGTTTGGTTATGGTGTATGGAGTTGGAAATACAGAACCTTATACAAGTTCAAAACTACTTACTAATAAGAAGGCTTGAAACCTTATTTTCTGAAATTGAATGTTAAATACATAAAACTTTTATTTGATAAAGTGAATCAGTTGGGTGAAACTTTACAAATTAGAGAAAAATAATTTGAGATTTATTTGAAAGTTAAGTAGCATATGTTTACATAGGTACACACAAACATCATTCTGCCCTTTTTTGGCCAATAAGAGAATTACTTAGAATGTTAGGGAAAACTGCCTGGTTTTGTGTAGTTAAAGTCTTAATTTTCATGTAAATTAAATAAGTCCTCTTCAGAGATTCGGCTTCAAAAGTTTTCTTTATGATGTGTGTATTTTAAAGTTCATCATATCCTTACAATGATATGCTTTTGTTCTTAAATGTTTCCTTAGTTTTTATTTATTCAATCACTGAATAAATATTTATTGAATATGTAGTAGATATTAGTTCCTGCAAAGGAAACAAATGAAAACAACAATTAATGTAAAAGTACATAAATGTTTCTTACAATATAAGAGTTTAGAAATATTTTTAATACAATGTTTTTTTTATTACAGTGGTATTTCTTTGAAATAGGTAGTTATTGTAAAAACTTAAAAGTACTTGGAAATTATACTTCTGGCCATGCCAGAGTAGCTAGGACTGGACTGCTTTCCTCATGTAAGCAGCTAGAAAATTGGATGAATTATATGAAATAAATGTTTCTAGACATCTAAAAATATGCAGGACAATAATCCCTAAGAGATGACACCCAGCTTTCTTCCTGGAATTACTTTCCAGGGTGGAGTATGGGGTTAGGAAAGGGAAACAGAGAGCTTAGCAGTCTCAGAGAGCTAAGGAGACAGAGATCAAAGGGCTAGAATGAAAGTGGACTGTGTGGGCCAGGCTGCTGGAGAGAAGGGAGATGTGCAAAGAAGCTCAGGAAAGCTGTCCAGGGTCCCCCTTGAGCCTTTTACTAAACACTAAGCTGCACAAAACAGACCAAATTCTCCATAGTCCAGGCAAAGAACGCCTACTAAGGAAAGAATAGTTACTAGGAATAAAACTACCATATGACCCCAGCAATCCCTCTACTGGGCACATACCCTGAGAAAACCATAATTGAAAAAGATACATGTACCCTGATGTTTGTTGCAGCACTATTTATAGTAGCCAGGATGTGGAAACAAGCTAGAAGTCCACTGACAAGTGAGTATGTAAAGAAGTTGTGGTACATATAAACAATGGAATGTTACTCAGCCATAAAAAAGAACACATTTGAATCTGCTTTAGTGAGGTGGATGAACTAGAGCCTGTTATACAGAGTAAAGTAAGTCAGAAAGAAAAAAAAATCATATATTAATGCATATATATATATATATATATATATATGGAATCTAGAAAATGGTTCTGATGAATCTATTTGCAGGGCCAGGAGTAGAGACTCAGACATAGAGAACAGACTTTGGACACAGTGGGGGCAGGAGAGGGTGGGATGAATTGAGAGAATAGCATTGAAATATACACTTTACTATATGTAAAGTAAATAGCTAATAGGAAGTTGTTATATAACACAGGGAGCTCAACCTGGTGTCGTGACAACCTAGAGGGGTGGGATGGGGTGAGATATGAAAGGGAGGTTCAAGAGGGAGGGAACGTATGTATACCTATGACTGATTCATCTTGATGTACGTCAGAAACTAACAAAATTTTGTAAAGCAATTATCCTCCAATTAAAAATAATAAACTTTTTTAAAAAAAAGAATAGCTACTGGTAAGCAGAAGAATTGCTAGAGTATACACAGAGGTATGAAATGTTCACATTCTATTCAACCAGAGTAGAGAGAGACCTCATAAAATATTCCAGGCACTCAGCAGATACTATAAAAAAGGCTGTATTTTAAGAATAGGGCACATACATAGCTCTAAATTCAAGGCCACTGTAGAACCATACTAAAAGCTTAAAACATACCTTGATAGGAACAAGTTGGGTTAACTGCCTGCCAGAACAAAATTCAACACTCTACTTAAGAAAATGACAAAATCTAGACAAGCAGCAGGTAGCATACAGTGTCTGATGTATAATCAAAATTAGTTGACATGCCAAAGAGAAAATGTGAACCACAATTTGGAGAAAAGTCAGTTGGTAGAAAACAAACCCAGAAATGGAAAACATGGTGAAATTAGCAGACAAAGAATTTAAAGCGGCTATTATAAATGCATTTAGAGATACAAAGGAAACCATGAACATAGTGAGGGAATGAATTGTAGTTCAGTAAAGAAATGGAAATGTATAAAAGAACTAAATGAAAATTCTATGGAAAAATATGACATCTGCAATAACCCTTGGAGGAGCAGAAGTTGGCCAGAATTGAGGAAAAGCAATGATGCAAAGACATTACTTTGCCAACAAAGGTCCATCTAGTCAAGGCTGTGGTTTTTCCGGTGGTCATGTATGTATGTGAGAGTTGGACTATAAAGAAAGCTGAGCACTGAAGAATTGATGCTTTTGAACTGTGGTGTTGGAGAAGACTCTTGAGAGTCCCTTGGACTGCAAGGAGATCCAACCAGTCCATCCTAAAGGAGATCAGTCCTGGGTGTTCTTTGGAAGGACTGATGTTGAAACTGAAACTCCAATACTTTGGCCACCTCATGTGAAGAGCTAACTGTTTGGGAAAGACCCTGATGCTGGGAAAGATTGAGGACAGGAGAGAAGGGGACAACAGAGGATGAGATGGTTGGATGGTATCACCAACTCGATGGCCATGGGTTTGGGTAGACTCCGGGAGTTGGTGATGGACAGAGAGGACTGGCGTGCTGCGGTTCATGGGGCTGCAAAGAGTCGGACACGACTGAGCGACTGAACTGAACTGAATGATGCTTACAAGTATAAATTTATCTTTTTAACTGTCTTGTTGAACTATGCCTAAAGGCTGACATAAGTTAATACCAATATAATCAATATTAATATAACTCTACACAGATTTCAACCTGCCAGTTCAGGAGACACAGGTCTGATCCCTAGATTGGGAAGATCCTGTTTTCCATTAAACTTTTTGTGCAAATATCCTGTTTTTCATTAAACTTTTGAGGGTAAAGTTTTTTAACTACTGAGCTTTAGTATAGAATAATTAGGTAGCCATGTGTTTTGTAACTGTTGCTGAGAACTCACCAGGTAGCAGTATTTGTAAGTCTTCTCTGCTTCAGTTTATCCAGAGAACAATCTGGATAAATCTTAAAATCTTCACTTCACATCTTCACTTTGATCTCCTGCAGAGTGATATTAGGCCTGTCAGGTTGCCAACCTACTGGAACTTGTTGAGCCAGGGAGGTAGGCAGTTCCAAACTTTTTAGTATGTGGTCTTAATCCTTCTGATGGTCTCCTGTGAGCCCAGAGCCTCTTTGGGTTGGTTTCTCCTGAATGTAAACCTCCATTTTCATGGGCGAGTTGGAGATTTTATAGCTCCTAAGGCCTCTGCTCTCTACATCACCACTGTCTTCTGAAGTGCTGCCAGTTCCTCAGGGTCAGTTGGTTTGAGTCTTATCAGTCTGTCCCTCTGAAGGCGCTCAGATTGACTTTGCTCAATTTACTTCTCTCTCCGTTTCGGAGTTGTTTTTCTTTTTTGTATATTTTGGGTTGGGATTACACAGACCTCTTGAGTTTTGTCCAAAGTGGAGTTTGTGTGTCTGTTTTTTGTCCTATTGTCGTTGTTGTTTTTTAATAAAGTGATAGACCCGAAAATGTATTCAGCTCTCTGTCCTGAAACTGAAGCCAAAATAACCATCTCTGTCAACTTTCAAATTTACAAACCTTTGGCTCAGCATTTTCACTTTTAGGAATTTATCTTAACAGAAATGTTTATACATGTGCCCAAAGATATGTGTATAGGAAAGTTTGCAGAAATATTATCTATAGGAGCCTTAAATAATTAATTAACCAGCATAAATGCAAGCAACATAAAGAAATGAATAAAATTGTGATTTCTTTGTATTATAGAGTAATATGCAGCAATTGAGAATAATGAGGCCTGTTTATTATATTGACAAGAAGTTCTTAAGACTTTATAACATAGAGCAGTTAGGAAAGTAACATGGTTGGTATAATTTCATTCTCATACTTATTTGTACATGTAAGTGTATCATGAAAAGGAAAATTTTTGGAAGAACATGAACCAAAATAATGGTGGTATTTTGGAGAAAATGTAAAGTGAAACTTTGATTCTTATACTTTATATATTTATGTATTATATAAGTAACTTTTATAACAAGCTTATTCATTTTTATTTTTAAATAAAAAATGTAAAAGATTATCTATTGAAGTAGTTGAACCATGACTGGAAGTTTTTAGATAGGGCCCTTGTAAAAGCTCTCTCTGCTCAGTAGTGTCTCAAGTATTACTTGGGTATCATTTAGTTCAGGATTGCCCAAATGAGATTACTGTTGGGGGAAAAGGGGTTTCATGATTGAATAAGAATAAGAAATGCTAGGTTAACAAACTGAACAGGTTTCTTCCCTATAGAATTGCTGAGTCTTTAACGTGTGATAAGCATGACCAATCTCCACAGTCTTTCAGATATGATTATTTTCTTTTTCTATGGCATACTTGTTAACACTCCCCCAAAGAAACGCTCTGGAACTGTGCTTTCGTTCACATTGCTATTATGTTTGGAGCAATAAGCACCATGTAAGTCTGACTCAGTTCTGAATTCTGAATAATGGTGCTATCAGTGTTCCGGGGAAATACAAATTAGGTCATTCCTTTACATATGGAAATGCAGGGCTGGCAAAACAGACATTTTCCCCAGTACTTTCTTAACTTTGGAAGGAGGTTCAGAAGATTTTGAAAGAAGTTCTAAACCCAGTCTATTTTCAAAGAAAGATTATGAAAAAGGAACAACTTTTTAAAACAAATTTTGAAAATTACAAAATGAAATTTCCAAAGAAAACTTAAACGTGCCTGCTGCTGACAGTTCGCTTGGCTGGTATAAGTGGGTGTCAGATTAAAATAACTGCATCTGCTTAACTGAGAGCAACATGCCCAGCACTCAATTTAATGATTTCTACCTAGAAACAGTTTTAAGTGCATAGATCTATAGGTAAAGCTCATAATTATAATCTACTAAAAGTTATACTTTGTCAAGGTCTAGTGTATCATTAAACTGGAGCCAACAACCATCATGGAACTGGGTTTTCTTCCTCTTAATATGGTGTATTACATTGATTTCTGGATATTAAACTAGTCTTCAATTCTTGTGGTAAATTCTACTTGATCATGATTTATAAACCTCTTACTATGTTCCCAAAAATGGATTGTTAATATTTTTTATCTATGATGATGAGGGATGTTGCTCGGTAGTTTTCTTTTCATGTGGTATCTTTGTTTGGCTTTTATATCAGAGTAATACTAGCTTCACAGAATAAGGTGAAAGTGCTTCTATTTCTGAAAGAGTGGTGAAGGATTAGTATCAAGTCTTCTTTTAAATATTTGATAGCACTCACCAGCAAAATTATCTGGACTTGGGCTTTTCTTTGTGGGCAGATTATGATTATGATTATGATTTAACCAAGTTTCTCTGTTTGTTACATAATTCTATCCAGATTTTGTGTTTCTTCTTGAGTAGCTTTGGTAATTACTGTCTTTCTGGGAACTTTTTTACTTCCTTTAAGTTGTCTAATTTATTGACATGAATTTGTTCATAATCTCTCTAGTCCCTCAGTCGTGTCCGACTCTGTGACCCCATGGACTGTAGCCCACCAGGCACCTCTGCCTATAGAATTCTCCAAGCAAGAAAACAGGAGTGGGGAGCCGTTCCCTTGTCCAGGGGATCTTCCCAACCCAGAAATTGAACCTGGGTCTCCTGCATTGCAAGCAGATTCTTTACTATCTGAGCCTCCAGGGAAGCTACATATTCCCTTCTGACTTTTAGTACCTGTATGGTTGATAGCATTATTCCCTCTTTGATTTTTTATTTTGGTAACTTACATCACCCAAGATGGGATGGGTCATGGTGAAGAGTTCTGAGAAAACATGGTCCAGTGGAGAAGAGAATGGTAAACTGCATCAGCATTCTTGCCTTGAGAACCTCATCAACAGTACAAAGGGGCAAAAGAACACTGAAAGATGAAAACCACCCCCAGGTTGGTAGGTGTCCAATATGCTACTAGAGAAGAGCAGAGAAATAGCTCCAGAAGGAATGAAGAGGCTGGGCATCCATGACGCTGCCCAGTTGTGGATGTGTCTGGTGGTAAAATTAAAGTACAATGCTGTAAAGACTAATATTACATAGGAACCTAGAATGTCAGGTCCATTAATCAGTGTAAATTGGAAGTGGTGAGGAAAGGAAATGGCAAGAGTGAATATTGACATTTTAGGAATCAGTGAACAGGCATAGGCTAATTTAATTCAGATGACCACTATATCTACTACTGTGGGCAAGAATCTCTTAGAAGAAATGGAGTAGACCTCATAGTAACAAGACAGTCCAAAATGCAGTACTTGGGTGCAGTCTCAAAAATGACAGAATGATCTCTGTTCATTTCCAAGGCGAACCATTCAATATCACAGTAATCCAAGTCTATGCCCAAACTACTAATGCCAAAGAAGCTCAAGTTGAATGGTTCTACAAAGACCTACAAGATCTTCTAAACTAACAGGAAAAAAAAAAAGATGTCCTTTTCATCATAAGGGACTGGAATGAAAAAGTAGAAAGTCAGGAGATACCTAGAGTAACAGGCAAGTTTGGCTTCGAGTACAAAATGAAGCAGGGCAGAGGCTAACAGAGTTTTGCCAAGAGAACGCACTGGCCATAGCAAACACCCTTTTCCAACAACACAAGAAATGACTCTACACATGGATGTGACCACATGATCAGTACCGAAATCAGATTGATTATATTCTTTGCAGCCAAAGATGGAGAAACTCTGTACAGTCAGCAAAAACAATACTGGGAGCTGACTGTGGCTCAGATCATGAACTCCTTGTTGCAAAATTTAGACTTAAACTACAAAACGTAGAGAAAGTCACTAGACCAATCAGGTATGACCTAAACACAATTATACAGTGGAAGTGATAAATAGATTTAAAGGATTAGATCTAGTAAACAGAGTGCCTGAAGAACTATGGACAGAGGTTTGTGACATTGTACAGGAGACAGGAATCAAGACCGTCCCCAAGAAAAAGAACTGCAACAAGGCAAAATGGTTGTCTGAAGAGGCCTTACAAATAGCTGAGAAAAGAAGAGAAGCTAAAGAAAGGCAAAGGAGAAAAGGAAAGATATACCCATTTGAATGCAGAGTTCCAAAGAGTAGCAAAGAGAGATAAGAAAGCCTTCCTCAGTGATCAATGCAAAGAAATAGAGGAAAACAATAGAATGGGAAAGACTAGAGAGCTCTTCAAGAAAATTAGAGATACCAAGGGTACATTTCATGTAAAGATGGGCACAATAAAGGACAAAAATGGTATGGACCTAACAGAAGCAGAAGATACTAAGAGGAGGTGGCAAGAATACACAGAAGAACTATACAAAAAAGGTCTTGATAACCTGGACAACCATGATGGTGTGATCACTCACCTAGAGCCAAACATCCTGGAGTGTAAGCCAAGTGGGTCTTAAAAAGCATTACTACAAAGTTAGTGGAGGTGATGGCATTTCAGCTGAGTTATTTCAAATTCTAAAAGATTATGCTGTTAAAGTGATGCATTCAGTATTCCAACAAATTTGGAAAACTCAGCAGTGGCCACAGAACTGGAAAAGATCAGTTTTCATTCCAGTCCCAAAGAAAGCCAATGCCAAAGAGTGTTCAAACTATCGCACAGTTGCACTCATTTGACATGCTAGCAAAAGTAATGCTCAAAATCCTCCAAGCTAAGCTTCAACAGTACGTGAATTGAGAACTTCCAGATATACAAGCTGGATTTAGAAAAGGCAGAGGAACCAGAGATCAAACTGCCAACATCCGTTGGATTATCATAAAAAAAGCAAGGAAATGCCAGAAAAACATCTGCTTCGTTGACTATACTAAAGCCTTTGACTGTATGGATCACAACAGTCTGTGGAATTTTCTTAGAGAGTTGGGAATACCAGACCACCTTACCTGCCTCATGAGAAGCCTGTATGAAGGTCAAGAAGCAGCAGTTAGAACCAGACATGGAATAACAAACTGGTTCAAAATTGAGAAAGGAGTACATCAAAGCTATGTATTATCACCCTACTTATTTAACTTATATGCAGAGTATATCATGCGAAATGCTGGGCTGGATAAATCACAACCTGGTATCAGGATTACTGGGAGAAATATCAGTAACCTCAGACATGCAGAGGACACCACCCTTATGGCAGAAAGTGAAGAGGAACTAAAGAGCCTCTTGATGAGGTTGAAAGAGGAGAGTGAAAAAGCTGGCTTAAAACTCAGCATTCAAAAAACTAAGATCATGGCATCTAGTCATATCACTTCATGGCAAATAGATGGGGAAAAAATGGAAACAGTGACAGACTTATTTTCTTGGGCTCCAAAATCACTGTGGACAGTGACTGCAGCCATGAAATTAACAGATGCCTGCTCTTGGAAGAAAGGCTGTGACAAACCTAGACAGTGTATTAAAAAGCAGAGGCATCACTTTGCCAACAAAGGTCTGTATAGTCAAGTCAAAGCCATGGTTTCCCCAGCAATTGTGTACAGATGTGAAAGCTGGACCATAAAGAAGGCTGAACACTGAAGAATTGATGTTTTTGGACTGTAGTGTTGGAGAAGACTCTTGAGAGTCCCTTGGACAGGAGGGAGAACAGACTCCATCCTAAAGGAAATCAGTCCTGAATATTCATTGGAAGGACTGATGCTGAAGCTGAAGCTCCAATACTTTGGCTACCTGATGGGAAGAGCCAACTCATTGGAAAAGATCTTGGTGCTGGGAAAGATCAAGGGCAGGAGAAGAAGGTAGTGGCAGAGGATGAGATGGTTGGATGGCATCATTGACTCAATGGACATGAGTTTGAGCAAGCTCTGGGAGTTGGTGATGGACAGGGAAGCCTGGCCTGCTGCAGTCTATGGGGCTGCAGAGTCGGACACCACTAAGCAACTGAACAATAACAACAATATCTTCCCTTAATATATTAGCCTTGTGTTTTTGAAGAATGTGAATGAAATTAAATTTTTCCATTTGAATTGAGGTATCATTGACAAATTGACTTCCCTGATAGCTCAGTTGGTAAAGAATCCGCCTGCAATGAAGGAGACCCCGGTTTGATTTCTGAATCGGGAAGATCTGCTGGAGAAGGGATAGGCTACTCACTCCATTATTCTTGGGCTTCCCTGGTGGCTCAGCTGGTAAAGAGTCCGCCTACAATGTGGGAAACCTAGGTTCAATCCCTGGGTTGGGAAGATCCCCTGGAGAAGAGAAAGGCTACCCACTCCAGTATTCTGGCCTGCAGAATTCCATAAACAGTCCATGGGATCGCAAAGAGTCGGACACGAATAAGTGACTTTCACTTCACTTCAGTTGACAAATAAACGGTAATATATTTGAAGTGTGCAATATAATCATTTGATACATATACACTGTGAAAACATTTCAACAGTTAAGTTAGTTGACTCATCCTTTACCTCATATGGTTACCTTTGTGTGTGTAAAAATGTTTAAGATCTACACTCTTCAGTAAGGTGAAAGCTTAGATAATTCACATGAGACTTCTGATAAAGACATCTTAATTTCCCTCCAAGCACTGCTTTAACTGCATTTCTTCAGTTTTAATATGTTGTATTTTCATTTCATTGAATTTGAAAGTGTTAAAATTTTTATTTCTTGTGGTTTCTTCTTTGACTCATGGATTGCTTGATTTCCAAATATTTGAGATTCTCCCAGATTTCTATGGATTTATATATTTGGGGGCTTTGTTGTTGTATGTGTATGCATTTGTGGTTGTTATTTTCAAGAAAGAAATATTTAAGTCCGTGATAACAGTGGGAGATTTCAATATCCTGCTCTCAAAAGCTGATAACAAATTAGAAAAAGTTAAAAAGGATATGGAGGACTTAAACAGTCCTTTCAATCAGCTTGGCCCAGCTAACATCATAGACTCTCCACCCAGTGACTACAGATACATATTCTTTTCGAGTACATATGGGACAGTTGTCAGGATAATCCATATGTTGGGACACAAAACAAGTTCCAGTATCTTTTTAAAGACTGAAACCATAAAAAACACAACAGAAATTAGATATCCGCAGCAGGTCTGTTCTTTGTCTAGAGCTTGCTTTCCCTTGCTATAAAAGCAGTAACTCTCACAGGCTCAGTGTTTTCTCCTGTAATACCTAGCGCATATGCAGGCATTCGCCCTGGGCGTGTGCATTGCCTTCATGGGATCTGGGGGCCGGGAGGAACTGACAGAAAGAAGCGGGAGCCCCTGGCCACTGCCGTTACCCCTGGCATTACCAGGGCTAAAAACTCCTGTTGACTAAATCCCGAGGTCTCTTAAGCTAAGAACTATGGTCAGTTTTAACACTCCACCACCTCCTATTCCTAGAAGGGGTGATTTAGCCCTTTTAAGTGTAGTCTCCATATGTAATACAGAGATACAACAATAGTACTTATTTCATAGAGTTGTAAAAACTGAATGAATCCGCATAAAGAATCCTGATAGCTCAGACAGTAAAGAATCCACCTGCAACATAGGAGACCCGAGTTCAGTCTCTGGGTCGGGAAGATCCTCTGGAGAAGGGAATGGCAACCCACTCCAGTATTCTTTCCTGGAGAATTCCATGGACAGAGGAACTTGGAGGGATACAGTCCATGGGGTGGCAAAGAGTCAGACACGACTGAGTGACTCACACTTTCCTACAAAGAGCCGGAGTGTCACGTAGAAAAGTGCTCAATAAATGGTAGCGTTTACATTGGTCTTCCTCTGTCCTTTCCCTTGGAGTATTTATTCTCACTGGCATATTCATTGAGACTGCCTCACTTTAAAAAATTCTCTCATAGTTCAGAAACATTTTCAGGAGGTCGTTTACCTACTATTTCATTGAAATGAAGTCCAGAGTTTTCATCTTTTCTTGTCTGCCTCTCCTAACTTCCTCATTAAAGTTATGACACATTTCTAATGAACTCCTTCATTTGAAAATTGTGAGATTAAACATGTACTCCAAGGTGAAGGATATTTGAGATTTATATTGGGAATGGACATCCAAAATCAGAAGTGTCCCGCAACATAAGGGACACACAGGCACGCGTTTGAACAGCAGAGCTCTGATTTGCCACGGCTTCATCTATCACATTGAGTCCCTGAAGTCTGCTAGCAGTTGTAATCTGTTACATGGTAGTGAGGACTGTACCAAACAGATGGAACAATTTGTATTTTGTGTAAACACAAAACAATATGCATTGTGTTTGTGTGGCTTTGGGATTTGTGATTCATGATATTATACTGTTGTAATTAAATGAATTGATAAGATGGCAAATGAACTGTAACGTAATGAATTGAGGAAGGTTATCAAATTTCCCTGGACATTGCCCACCTCAGAGAGCAGACTTTAATGTTAGATTTCACTTGAAGATACGACCTTTGAACTCCTGCAGAGCCAGAGGCACACACAGCTCTGCAGTGAGGTCACGATAGTCTGGGGCCCAAGGTAAGTGTAACTAGGCTCAGCCATGCTACACACATTGTTCAGTATTTGATAAAGTGGGAAAAAACGCTGAGGTTTTTGTCGCATTTAAGACTGACACATGCAAAATTTGACAGGTGTTGCATGCTGCTTTCAGAACTGTAATGACCTGTGCCCTGATGTGTGCTGCTGTGAGATGTTCTGTTCTCAGCTGTCACCCACCTCGCCCCTCACCCACAGCCATCACAGTGACCAGAAAGTCTGCTTGTTCTGCAGTGGTGTGTCTTGACTAGTGCCCATTAGTTTTCAGTAGTTACCCCGGGCCTGCATGTTAGCCTTCAGTTTAATGGCCTTTTTTATGTTCATTCATTTTATTTTATTTCCCATCGTGGTTTTGTTTATTTCTTTTTTGTTTTTTGTTTTTTCTGTTCTCTTTTTTAAAACCGTCGTGGTTTGCCCTTCATATTCCCCAATATTTGCACATGACAAGATGTTGCCATCCCAACATTACCTCCCACTTCACTGACCAGTGCCACTACTGACCATCTAGCACCAGCCACAACTGGACCACTGCCTTCAGCTCCCCGGGATGTCGTGGCCTCCCTGGTCTCTACCCGCTTCATCAAATTGACGTGGCGGACACCTGCATCAGATCCTCACGGGGACAACCTTACCTACTCTGTCTTCTACACCAAGGAGGGGATTGCTCGGTAAGTGCCTGTATGTCTGGAGCCAGTTGGTTGCATCTTGTCCTCCCAAGACCAGTTGTGCCCACCAGCGACTCTCTGCTGTGCAAAATCTGTACCAGCTTTCAGTCTAAAAGATGTATTCACAGAGATACATCATTTCTAGTTGTAGGTCATGAGATATCAATCCCTAAGCAGACGAAGGTCCTGGTATTCTTTCCTGCCTTTCTGGGATGACTTGGGGACAGGGTAAATAAAGATATTTAAGTAGAAATACTAAAATGTAACCAAGAATACCCTTTTTCATGTGATTCGGTCAAGTACAACCTATAGGCTATGTCTTACTTACAACTTTCAGATTCTAGAAATTAAGGGAGTTATATCTGCCTGCACCCTTAAGCCGGTATGGGCTGCCCAGCTCAAGGGGTCAGCTTGATGACACAAGATTTCTAAGTGACCCGTTTTCCTAAAACAGTATTTTCATTACATTCCTCTCCATCCCCACTTCTTTCAGGAACTCACATTGCCTCTCCATTGCTTTTGAAGATTTTCTAGAATCACCAGGCTACTTCACAGTCTACCTTTATTTTATCTATCCAACCTTATTTTCCTTTAACCCTGGTTAACTCGCTTTGTAATGAAACCAGTCTAATTCCTGTCGCTCTGCAGCCTTTTTTCTCCTGTTTTCTCTTTGGACACTTCCCTCTTCCCCGTTTCTCAACTATCACTATAAAATTCAGTTAATCTTTCTTGGCTCAGATTAAGCCCAGGGGAGCCCTCATAAATCTTCCTCTACTTTTTCAGCACATGTAGCTTTTCTCTTTTATGTATATTTGTGCCACTGAAATTGGCGCCTACCTGTGATAACACATGATCTGACACTGCCGTAGCTGTTACTCTTCTGTTATTTTATGTGTGTTTGTGTTGTTTTCCCAACCAGTTACACGCTCTTGGGGAGGTAGGTCCCTTGCCACATGCTAACTGTGTATTCTTAGCGTTGCTGAGTAGATCCCTTCATTGTGCTGTTACTTCACACCAAAATAAGAAAGCTAAAATACCTGTGGGGGTTAGGGCTCTGGCCCATGCAGTTAAGCTTGTACAATATATACAATATATATATTGTATATAATACCAAACTGGCAAGTTCAGAAGGTATAGGTACCTTAGTCAAGTCAATGCCCCTCAGTTTAAGACTCTTGAGACATCTGAGTGAGTGACATAATGAGTCAGATGGATCGCGCTGCTCGCAGGGTGATGGGATATTCATCTGAACGCTGCAGTGGATGTTTTGCAGTTACAAAGGTAAGGAAACATACTGCTAGTCACAGAACGGCAAGATATTACTACCAAACAGCACGTGTCTTGAAATGTTTCCAGTAGACTTTCAAATCCCTTTGCAAAGTCCGTGGGGTTTTACGGAAGGACAGAAGCTTTTAGTAATTCCTCAGAAGCAGTCTCACGTGCATCACAGGGTCTTTGCTTCTAGTAGTAGGTCTTGTTGTCCCTTCTACCAGGACTGCGTTTCCTTTGCAAACACCTGTCTGGCTTCTTGCCCGCCATCAGAAGGTCTCTTCTCGGGTCTTCCTGATTACCCACCCAGCACAGCCCCTCGGTCACTGTCACACACTGGGGCACTCGGTGGCTTGTTCCCAAGCCAGTTGTTAAATTTTCAGGAAATTTTGCAAACCCAGTGACCCAGTAGCTCGAAGTTAGGCATGGGGGAGTATTTACAGTGACGAGTGGTACAAACCAGAGCCAGTTGTTAAACATTTACTGGAACATCATTGTAACATACCACCATGTCTTGATTTTTAGCTTTTGTATGTGTTTTTTTCCCCCCCAGAACACTTACCACTGAGAAATGTTTTCTTTTTATTAACGCATTCATTGCATTTCTCTTGTTCAGTAGAATATCACCATCACCTAGAACAGAGCCTGGCTTATCAGTAGCACTAAATAAATATTGATTGAGTGAATAATTTCAGGCAGTGGAGAAATAATTATTCAAGAAATAATGTTGATAATTAATCCTTGTTTAGTAGAAGGAATAAAAGTTATATCTCTGTCTTGTGTATAACAATGTTATAAATGTATCAAACATTTTTTTAAAACTTGTTAAGTATATTAGAAAAAAGTATAGAAATCATTTTTATCAATTGGCAGGAGCAGGAGGACAAGGCAAGTATCAATATACATAAAGAGGATCCAATTTGTGTGTCTATTGTTGAAAAGATGGAAAAGTAAGAAAGCTCTGGCCTAGAGTTTTTGGCCAGAATTAGAAGTGGAAGGAAGTTTGGAGCTAAGTGTTAAAAGGCAAGTAAGAATCTGGATATGATCCATTAAGAAGGGACCATTTCAGACTCCTGAGCAAGTGTGCACGTGGTTTTATTAAACAGCTTTTATTAGCAGTTCTGGGCAGGTTCTACACAAGATTAGAGAGGAAGAGTGGTGGAGTCGGGGAGACAGCACAGCAGTAGGTAGGTTGACCTAAACATGTGGTGGGGCTTCTTCCCTGGTGGGAAGTCAGTGAAGAATCTGCCTACAGTGCACAAGACCCGGATTCCATCCCTGGGTTGGGAAGATCCCTGGGAAGGGGAATGGCAGCCCACTCTAGCATTATTGCCTGGAGAATTCCACGGACAGGGGAGTCTGGTGGGTTACAGTCCATGGGGTCGTGAAGAGTTAGGCATAACTGAGCAGCTAAACACACACACACACACACACAAGCATGTCATAGGCCTGGATGAAGATGAGAGCAGCGACTTGGAGCAGTAAATCTGGGGAATAATTCAAAGGAAGATTCTTGGAGATTGTAGTAATAATTTTTGCTATTATATTATTTTAAGATCGTAATTTCTGAATAGAAGCAGTGAAGGAATAGAAATAACACTGAGTCAGAGATTCCCGTTACTTGTTTTATAAACAAAATTTATTTAATCTTTATAAGTTTATATTTTCTCATCTAAAAATGGAAGGTAGTTATTATTTTCATAGACTTACAACCTTTCAATGTGAGGGTATATGCCACTGCCTGCGTTTACAAATTCCCCTACTTCTTGCATCTGATAATTCAACCACCAGGGGGCACTGTGTGCCTTGGTGATGAGCTGTATGATTCTATTGGGTACTCTAGCTTCCTGAAATTTCAAAGGGCCCTTCCTCTGCCATTTTACCTGTGAAATATTCACTTTTGTTTTCAGTGCCTTTAAACAGCAATATTTTCTATTAGCTGCTAAGTGGAAAGTACAGAGTAAGTTATTCCAGAAATTAATAGCATTTAGAATTGGGCTTCCCTCCTGACTCAGCTAGTAAAGAATCCACCTGCAACACGGAAGACCTGGGTTCAATCCCTGGCTTGGGAAGATCCTCTGGAGAAAGGAAGGGCTACCCACTCCAGTACTCTGGCTTGGAGAATTCCATGAGCTGTATAGTTCTTGGGGTTGCAAAGAGTTGGACAAGACTGAGCAACTTGCAGAACTGGATAAGGGCTTTCCAGGTGGCGCTAGTGGTAAAGAACCAGCCTGCCAGTACAGGAGACGGAAAAGACGCAGGTTCAATCCCTGGGTCGGAAAGATCCCCTGGAGGAGGGCAGGGCAACCCACTCCAGTGTTCTTGCCTGGAGAATCCCCGTGGACAGAGGAGCCTGGTAGGCCACAGTCCGTAGGGCACATGGAGTCCAACATGACTGAAGCAACTTAGCACGCAGCCTTACATATCTGTTAGTTTGCTCCAGGATCATCAGACTATATACCCTGGGCCAAATCAAACTTGTTTTTATGGCCCAAGACCTAAGGATAAATTTTATATTTTTCAAGTGGTTGCACTTTAATCGGTTACATAAATAACTACCGTTGACCCTTGCACAACATGGGTTTGAACTGCACTTGTCCACTTACACGTGGATTTTTCTCAGTAAATTTGCAGTATAGTACTCCAGGATCCACAGTTGGTTGAATCCCCAGATACAGAACTGTGGATAGGGAGGGCCAGCTGTAAAGTTATACTTAAATTTTTAACTGTGGAGATGGTCAGTAATATTTTTCATTTTGTGTCTTGACCTATAGATATTTACTATCAAGCTCTTTAGGAAGAAGTTCACCACCCTGGGCTCATTTTTTCATTTAGTACATGAAGAAACTGAAGCCCAGAAAGAATTAGTGACTTTGCAAGCCAGCAGTGTTGCCAGAACTAGAATTGGAGCTCCTAAGTTCTGACCCAGCACTGTCTTGGTATAAAATGTATCTTTTTCTTTCTCTTTGACTCTCAGCTAAGACATTCTAACCTAACTCCCGTGGTAACCTCACACATTTATGAAAATTGTCCTTCACAGCTCACCCCAAATCTTCCCTAAAGTCTAAACTGTATTTCCAGACTTGGTTCTGTCACCTCAGATCAGTCTACTGTTAGAAGTTTTTTCGAGTGTCAGACATTTCATCTTAGGGAATCTTACCTACTATTGATTTTTCTTATCGTAATCCTTCTGTAGAAATTTGTTCTATGTGTTTTCCCCCTTTTACATTGTTATTGTTGAGCCGCTAAGTTGTTCGTATTTGACTCTTTTGTGACCCCATGGACTTAGTCCCTCAGACTCCTCTGTCCATGGAATTTCCCAGACAAGAATACTGGAGTGGGTTGCCATTTCCTTCTCCAGAAGATCTTCCCAACCCAGGGATCAAACCCTTATTTCCTGCATTGATAGGTGAATTCTTTACCACTGAGCCACCAGGGAAGCCCCCCTTTTACATAGGAACAAACAAAAAGATGATATCATTACAGTATAAAATTTACACATTCGAAGGCAAATTTCCATTCATTCATTCCACATACATTTGTGATGCTGCTTCAGTATATGAATCTTCTGCTAGCACTTCTGTAGTATATGAACATGCATGAAACACTCTCTCACTTCAATTTAAAGTAAAATAGTGTCCCTTTCACTGTCTTTCTCGGAAAGGTCTTGTTTAAACTTTGATGCGCAGTGAGCAGTACAAACTAATCTGTGCTCTGGCATTGAGCTTTTAGTTTAGTGAAGTATCACATACCATACTTCATTTTAGACAGCAGTCATTTGTGATTGGATTAAATGTTAGAAACCTCACATCATAGGAAATCAGTTGATACTGTCCTAAATCTTGTGATTTAGAGGTTTACCTGAAGAGAAAATATCTATAGATATCTCAGGTCTCTGAGCAGTAACTTTTGTTACCATGATATTTTCCACTGGACTTGACTATAGACAAGCAGCCTTTATAAATATGATGTGGGTGGGTACTGTTTGTTTGTTTTAATTAAAATAAGGTAGTATAAAGAACCATTGAAAACTATTGAAAAACACTTGAATCTCTGAAATACAGATATTCACATACAATCAGACAAATTGGCATATGGTTATATAGAACTTAACAAATTTTAGTCAGTTTGTTTGACCATTTATTTAAATAAATTTCAGGGAAAATCATCAGTATTTTAAAGTAAGAATTTAATTCAATAGATTTTTAGGTAATTTCAAATAGTTTCTCCCACAAAGAAGTTTTGGGCCCTTTTATTACTCTCTCAAGATAGACATAGATCTTTCTTCACATAATCAGTAATTCATAAAAAAAAACACAGCTATTTGTCTAAAACAAACATTTTCTTTCATAATATCCGTTGAAAGCAAATACAGTCTTTGTTAGAGTGAGTACAGTATACTGAGCGTAATTATTGTAGACACACAGACCCCAAAAATAGAACCTGGAAGCCACCTGTTCTAAAGAACCTGATAACTACCTTTATGTTTTCATCTCATAACACCATTGGCTACATTTGCACCATTTGTGATAAGATTTGTTAAAGATTTCAGATCAGTTTGAAAATAATTTTTTAAAAAGTAAGAAATAGATTGTAAAAATCAGAGGAGTTATTAGCTTATTTTATAGATTAGATATTTAAATTTTTAATACTTTGTTCCCAGTTTTAAGTGATAATCTTTAATTTTCCTTTTATTAAGAGTTTATTATTCAAAAGATACACAACATTCTTTGATATTTTCTCTGAAAATTGGGTCATACCTATAATCACCTTCTGTTTGTTTCCCTAAACATAATCCCTTAAAACTCAGTGATTCTTAAAGGGTACAAAATTGGTGACTAGCTACCCCATTGAGATGGCACTGAGAAGACTCTTGGAAGGAAGTTGTGATTATGACCAATGATATCAGTGATGTTTAAGCAAGAACATCAGTGACTTCTCAGACGTGTGACTTTGCTCTTAACAAGTGTCCCTCTTCCATGCACTGTTCCACCCCCAAAACTTTCCTTTTTTGAGAGTTAATTTGACTTAAATTTATTAAGATTTTGACGAAGTGTGGTGTCTATAGATATTGCAACGATGATGAAACTGCACATTCTAGAAATTTCCATAATCGACGTTATTTCTTTCCAAATCCCCGTTTATCCAAAGGGAACGTGTTGAGAATACCAGTCGCCCAGGAGAAATGCAGGTGACGATTCAAAACCTAATGCCAGCAACAGTGTACATCTTTAGAGTTATGGCTCAGAATAAGCATGGCTCTGGAGAGAGTTCAGCTCCACTGCGGGTAGAGACACAGCCTGAGGGTAAGTCTCCCACCTGTCTGTCAGCCCCACCTGCAGCAAGACCTGTATGACGGGCTCTCTCATGTATAGCCTGGCATACTGTAGCTGTGTGGGAGGTAACAGCGCCTCACTTTGAGGGATCTTAGTGAGTTCGTTACAGGAGATCACGTCAGTTGCATCAAATAGCAGCAGATCGTGTACAACAGTATAATTCTGCTGGAAGACACCCACATTTTATCGATTCTTTGGAGCCAGTTCAGATGCCATTCTAAAGTCTTCCTCTGATCTTATCTAATATTGTTTTCTACAGTCCTAAGGTACATTATGTGTTATTTAAGTTGCAGGATGTTTTATTACACATCTTCCTTGAATTATGGTTATGAATATATCTCATTAATTTTATGGCAAAGACAGAGTGTTTGTTGTCCTTTTCTTTCCCACCATGTCTAATGCAGTACCTCACACGGGAAGTAGGTATTTTATAGTTATTATCAGTGGAATTGCCCTGGTCTTTATACATACCATACTCTTCGAAATCTCGTCAAGGCTTTACCTTGGACTTGTTGCCTTTTGTGCTAAATAATGTTACTTCCAGTTACGTTTCTTAAGATTTTTCCAACTGAAAGTCAAGGTGATTTACTTTATAAATGTCTTATATGTCTTCAATTTTGTTTTTTAAACCATAGGTCAGAAATTATGAGAAGCAGTCAAATTTGGAATTAACACTTTTCTCGTGAAGCTTTCTTCTACACTTGTACCTTCTTTTAACACAAGCCATTGTTTTTCCTTGGAGCTTTGTCCAGTTTTCTTTTACTTTTACCTGCACTAGTGTTTCTGTGTTAACAAATCTGCAGTAACAAAAATTTTACTGCAGCTAATGGGCATGGGCGATAAACTTGAGGAAGCTGCTGACTAGGGTGCTAAACAGATCAAATGTATTTACCACTGAAACTATGGAAATAATTCAAGAACTCTGCCTGATGGGTGGAATAAGTAAAGTCAAGAAGCTGTGGAATTTCACTTTCTAATACTGCAGCAAATCATTCACCCATCCAACAGTTACTGAGGACTTGCTCTACCAGGCCCTGCACAAGCTATCAGAGATGCAGGGGACAGGGCTGGAATCCTCCCCTTAAAGAATGAGCAGTCGAGATAGGAGGCCGTTCGTCATCTCTGTAATAGAGCGTTAAAGGTCAGGAGTCAAACCCAGGTCCAAGAGGACCAAGAGAGAGCCGGGTGGGGGTTGGTGGTGTTGACTTAAGGAAAGAATGTGTTCGCACTACAGGGAAAGGATGTTGAGTTTCACAATTACTGTGTTCAGATAAGAGCAGGAACAGTCTATTAGATTTTAGACTCAGTTTTGCTTCATTAATTCTCACGTACAGGTGTCATTCATGAGAGAAAATGAAATACAGAAAAAGGAGCAGTAGCTGTAAAGTTAGGTAAATCAAGTCAGGTTCCTAGGCAAACATGAAACCCAAGGCTGGTCTTAAAGCATTTGGCTTAGAGAAAACAGTCTTGGAACAGTTAGAACTGGACATGGAACAACAGACTGGTTCCAAATAGGAAAAGGAGTATGTCAAGGCTGTATGTTGTCACCCTGCTTATTTAACTTATATGCAGAGTACCTCATGAGAAACACTGGGCTGGAGGAACCACAAGCTGGAATCAAGATTGCCAGGAGAAATATCAATAACCTCAGATATGCAGACGACACTACCCTTATGGCAGAAAGTGAAGAAGAACTAAAGAGCCTCTTGATGAAAGTGAAAGAGGAGAGTGAAAAAGTTTTCTTAGAACTTGACATTCAGAAAACTAAGATCATGGCATCTGGTCCCATCAATTCATGGCAGATAGATGGGGAAACAGTGGAAACAGTGGCTGACTTAATTTTTTTGGGCTCCAAAATCACTGCAGATGGTGATTGCAGCCATGAAATTAAGACGCTTACTCCTTGGAAGAAAAGCCGTGACCAACCTAGACAGCATATTAAAAAGCAGAGACATTACTTTGCCAACAAAAGTCCATCTAGTCAAGGCTATGTTTTTCCAGTAGTCATGTATGGATATGAGAGTTGGACTATAAAGAAAGGTGAGCGCCGAAGAATTGATGCTTTTGAACTGTGGGTTTGGAGAAGACTCCTGAGAGTCCCTTGGACTGCAAGGAGATCAAACCAGTCAATCGTAAGGGAAATCAGCCCTTAATATTCATTGGGAGAACTGATGCTGAAGCTGAAGCTCCAATACTTTGGCCACCTGATGCAAAGAACTGACTCATTGGAAAAGACCCTAACGCTGAGAATGATTGAAGGCCAGAGGAGAAGGGGACGACAGAGGATGAGATTGTTGGATGGCAGCACCAACTCAATGGACATGAGTTTGAGCAAGCTCCAGGAGTTGGTGATGGACAGGGAAGCCTGGCATGCTGCAGTCCATGGCATCACAAAGAGTTTTACATGACTGAACTACTGAACTGAATATAAATGGAAGGAACAACAGCTTCTGGGGAGACTGTTTTAGGGATGCAGAGTGACTATTAACATGTTTTGGCAAGAGAGGAGTCAGTGGAAAGAGATTTCATCTGGATATGTTCGGCCTGGGGTGGGGGTGGGGGGAGCAAGTGTTCGAGTCAGCCCTTGGAAAATATTTTACATTTTTAGCTTTTCAAGCCAACTTAAATTTTTTCGCATGTTTTAATGCCACTATACAGATGAAAGAATTTATTAGGATCGTATTTGCCTACGTTTAACCAGTGAATATACTGAAAGTGATTTCAAGGAAAGTTGTTCTGTTTTCCCTCCCTTTTAAAAAGTTAGAGGAAAGTTTTCCATAGCAGCAGAAGTGTGACAAATCTCACCTGTCAGGCTGTGCAAAATATGCTCTTAACATTAAGTGAATAGCATGATTCATGACTAAATAAAGCAAACAACTGTCAGAATAACCATCTTCAGGTTTCTCTACTTTGGTAGCTAAACTAATCTTAAGCTGTCATGCTGTTACTTAAGAAAGCCAGTTTGTTTTACATTTTGTTAGTTTTTTTTCCCCCCTTTCCTTAAGTCTAATGGATGTCTGTTACAAAAGCACTGGCACCAGAGAAATGATTTTCAGATGCAGAGTGTAGACACAGGCAGCTGCCCAGGATTTGTACATAAATTGGAACTGGAACCTGACAGCCAGACAAAAAGAATATAGTAAAAAAAAGGATGTGAACTGGTCAGTCACTCATGGGGTCTTCCAGTCACATCATCCTTCAGAGGGTCTTGTCATAATTCCCTAACCTATCTTCCTGAGTCCGCATTTTAGAACCAGGAAGGGCTTGGTTCCTGGCTCCACCGCTCACCCACTTTTCCTTCATTTGGGAGTGGTTCTTAACTTCTCAGCCCCATCCATAAGGAGGGACGATAACAGCATCTGTCTCATTGGGGTTTGTGCGAAGATTAAGTAAAATATAATTTGAATACATGTAAAGCACCTAATGCTGGACTGATAGCAAACATTCAGTAAATGGCAGCTCTTTTTAAAATGGGTGTTTATCTAGCCTTGTCCCCTCGCTGTCTTTCTTCTGTGCGTGTGTCCGTATGTCCGTTCTCAAGGCGCGTCTGGTCATGTCTTGTCATGGTCCTGCTCATAAGATTTTTCAGTAATTACCTAACACCTGCAGGAAACAACCCAAACTCACAGCAGGGCCTGATCTGGCGCTTGCCATCCTTGGTATCCGTTCTGTATCCTATATCTTTTCCCTGCTTCAGCCTGCACCGCATAATGCTGTCTTCTCACCTGTCACCCCCTTTGACGAGAACAGTGTCTCCCTTAATGTCTGAGAAAACTGCTCATTCTTTCTGCTCCCTAAAAGTCCACTTCAGTCCTTCCCTTTCCTGACCACCCTACCCAGAGCAGAATTATGTACTCTCTCCTTTCCATTTTCATTACCGTTGCTGCCTAATCTGCCAGCACTTACCATCTTTGTAACTGTATGTCTGCCTTCCCTCTAGAGTTCTCTGGGCAGGGCCTCCGTCCATCATGCATTGTGTCCCCATAGCCTGTCAAGAGAAGGCTCCTTTCTGTGATGTCTGCCTTTATGCGCTGCATTCCTGCTGCGAAATAGGATTTTATGAACCACAAGAAGAATTCATCAGTGTTCCCTTTTTTCTTTGAATAAATTTAGGATGTTTCACAGACATTTTTGGGTTTTGAGTCATAAAGAGGGAAATCATTTAATTATATATTATCCTGAAACCTCTTGGGTCAAATGACTTGTTTTCTTAGTTTAATTGTTTTTATTGTTTTGAAAACATAGCCAGGGTGCCATTATTGCTGAGAGTGGTGTTGAGGGGTACAATAAATTTTATTTTTATCTTGCCATCTTGAAATCTTCTTTCTAGTTCAGCTCCCTGGCCCAGCACCTAACATCCGAGCATATGCAACTTCACCTACTTCCATCACTGTCACCTGGGAAACACCGTTGTCTGGAAATGGGGAAATTCAGAATTACAAACTGTACTACATGGAAAAAGGGACTGATAAAGAACAGGTATAATATGAAGCCTTTTGTTAATACATTGATTGGAGTAGTAGAGTTGAAATATATTTCAAAAACTCAATACCTGCTTGTCTAGAAATCTGAGGAAAAAATATGTATAAGAAACCATGAGTTGATAAATTCTGTTTCTTAATACCAAGGTTCATTCTGTAGTTTTTGCCATCAAAAGTCACTAAACATTATTAAGAAGTTTTTCTCAGCAAATTGCCAGTATTTATGATAAATTTGCTTTGACTATTGAAATAACGTTCTGTAGGAGGGATAAAAATCTGCATTATGTCAAGTGTAGAATTTGTTTAGTTAATTATTTGCTTCATTTCTTTTGGCTTGAGTTGTATATATATACACACACATAAATATGTTTTATTTTCCTCAAGGATGTTGATGTTTCGAGTCACTCCCACACCATTAATGGATTGAAAAAATATACAGAGTATAGTTTCCGAGTGGTGGCCTACAACAAACATGGTCCTGGGGTCTCCACACAAGATGTTGCTGTCCGAACTTTTTCAGATGGTGAGTTTTCTTCCTCTGGAACAGAATACCTAGCTTGGGGGCCCTGGTAACGTAGTAACGAGATCATGGGCCTCTATATCAAGATTTGGTTCACATACCAGTTCTGGTAGTGTGACTTCGGTCAAGTCACTTTACATGTCTGAACATGTTTTCCTTACATGTGAAATTTAGATAATAGCAGCTTCACTGGGTTGCTGTAAAAATCCAGTGAGAGGTCATAGAACATGTAGTGCCTGGTACTTGAATAGCTTCTTGGTATTTTATTTTTAGTAGATTTTTTTGTAAAAGTGAGTATTATTGCTTGTTCATAGAACGGATCATCCAAGGCTATTGGAAGCCTGGCCTTACTCTATATAGCAATTATATTTCCATGCCAAATAGGTCTTTTAACTTATCAATATTTTTTGACAGTTTATATCTCACTGTTATTTGCTTAGACCCATGACCTAAAGCAGTGTTTTTCAAAGTACAGCTTGCCAGTGAAACTGAGTAGGTCAAGACCCACATTTTTTTAAAAGATATTTTTAGAGCAGAACAGAAAATAACAGTTCATTGAACTTATTGTATCCTGAAACTCAGCTAAATCCAAATGCTTCAAAAAATGTCTTCTTCTCAAAAATGTGTGTCTGTGTCTATAGCCCTTACACTGAATGTATAAACAAGTTTTAAGAGCTGTAGCTTGACTCCTTTAAACAAGTGGTCAGACAGCACATCGCCATTGGAGCAGACTGACATCATGTGATGTGTTGCATCAAGAAAGACGTAACTTCGCCTATTTCACCTGTGTTGTATCCCGGCCAAAAATGTTTTAAGTATGATCATGATGAAACACCTAGACATACATCCAAACTGGTGGACATTCTACAAAAAAATAAACTAGCTTGAATTCTTAGAAAATCTTAGTCTCATGAAAGAAATGAAAAAGGGGAGTCATTATAGGATTAAAGAAAAGTAAAGACACATAGAATAAACTAAAACATGTATAATCTTTGATTCCTGAATCTGGGAGTAAAAACAGTATAAAGACACTCTTGGTACAATTACTTAATAATTAGGTTGGCAGAGTATCAGTCGGTATTAAAAATTAGATATGTTATTAGGTATATTAGATAATGGTTTTGTGCTGATTAGATTTTAATGTGATCACTGCATTGTAATTTTGTTGGAGAATGTTTTCTTCGGAGATGCATAGCGTAGTATTTAGGGGTGAAGTGTCATAATGACTAACTGTCCCTCAGCTCTCCACAGACAATATGAAGACAGATAAAGATGTGTAAATACAATGAGAAAAATCAAGCAGATGTGGCAGAATATTAACAAGTGGGGAATGCAGGAAAAGAGTATATGGTGTTCATTGTATTCTTCTTGCCACTCTTTGCACTTGACATTTTTCAGGATAGTAAGTTGGGAAAAATAAATGCAGACTGTATTTTGGTTAGCCTGTGTTTAACGTAGGTTTTAAAATCTACCCATGAGCGACTTTTAACTGCATCAAGTGGGTTGGCATGCTGACTACAGTGCCTGTTGCAGGAACTGAATGTGTCTCAGCTTGGTTGGTTAAGGGCAGCACTTCGGAGGAAGAGGTATCTTGGATCTTAGACCAGTTGAAACAGATACCTTGAGCAAGCTAACTCTCCTGAGCTGCAGCTGTAGTTTTGTCATCTATGAAGTGAGATAATAATAGAAACTCCTTTGTGGGATTGTTGTAAGGATTCAACTACCTGCCGTGTAGGAGCGTGAAGCAGACCTTAGCTGTGCTGGTGGTGGTGATGATGAAAGAGGAGAAGACGGCAACGACAGTTACGGTGGTGCCTCTGCGGCTGAGTCAGAGGTTCTTCAAAGGAGATGACTGAACCTATCCATGGACTTTTTTCAGAACACAAATGGAGAAGTCCTTCTCCAGACCCTCTGAATCTCTAGGTTGAGACCTGATGTGCTTTTTCAGCACAGGATACGGCAGCAAACAAGAAGTCATCTCTGTCCTCCAGACTGCAGCACAGTGGGCACTGGGTTATGAGTCTGGTCCCCAGAGGTCAGAATGGGAGGGAGAAAAGCTAAAATCAGCATTGTGTGGTTGGAGAAGAAACTAATCAGGTTTTCTTAATTTGTTTTTCTTTCTATAGTTACTACAAAAGAAGACTCTGGAGGGCATATGTACAATAAACGTTGAGATACCCTGTCTTATGTTCTAATATGTGAGAAGCTAGTTATACAGCTGTTTTGTAACAAATAGTCCCAAACCTCCCACATCTGAATGAGTATTTCCTACTAGTTGCCTTCAGAACGCAAATGGTTACTTAACTAGACTTCCATTGTTTAACAATTCTTTACTCTCCTTGAAACTGCCTTCGAAACCAGTTTAGGAACCCCACAAGAAAGCCAAGGTCGTTGATTTGTGTACATCACACGTTGGACTCGTAATGATACTACCCGGCTGATTCACTTCCCATATTCATTAGGCTCATTTCCAGAAAATGTATCCCAAAATAAAGATACGCTATTCCCAAGGATATTCAGAAGAATACATTAAAGGTTCAGAATATAATTGGGCTCTAGAAAAGTTTAGAGTCACCATCATATCCTTGAAATAAGTATCTGACTTCCCAAAGGTATATCCTGACTTGGATATGGATGTGTATATGTGAATGTGTCTCATTATTTTAAATGACTTATATATGGCCACACCTTATCCAAATACTGCTGTCAACATGAGGACACTGGCTCCTGGGTTAGACTTTCAGGTTGCATATGACTGTTTGAGATGTGCATTTGTGTAAGGTCTGGCCAAGAACAGTCACATGATGTAATTGAAATTTTAATTTTTTTTTTCATTTCTTTTCTGGTTTTTTTTTTTTCCCCCTGGTCTTTGCAGTTCCCAGTGCTGCTCCTCAGAATCTGTCTTTAGAAGTAAGAAATTCAAAGGTAAAACTTTATATTGCTGTTAGTTCATTTTTACTGGTAGCCTGTTAGGCCTCAGGAGGGCTTATAAAGAGGGAGATTCTCTATCAAAACAATCATAATCAAGCAGAGAAATAAAGTGACATAGATATTACACTTGCCAGTGTAAAGCTGGACTTAGATGCCAGCTTTGGTTTATTCTGTTTGATTTTACTGCCTTTCTCCAATCCCAAAATTACTTTAGTCTTTCTGCAGGTATAATGTAAATCATGGTTATAGACCTTGAACATCCAGAGCCTTGGTGATGCGGTTTATGATACCGGAGCCATTTAGTGCTGTGAGCTGAGCCCAGAGTGAGTCAAAGGCAGACATCTGTCCTGCGGTTGCACTGGTGCAGCCAGCTCTCCTGGGCAAGTTCACTGTGCCCTGAAGACCACACGTGCCTCTCGGATGCCCAGAGCCCCTCCTGGGCTGCACAGACAACTGAGACAGGCAGTCCTTTCAAAAAGTAACCTGGGACTCCTTTTCTTTTAAGATACAGTCAGCTGATAATTAGCAGTCCCCTCTTTGAAAAGTTTTAGACAGAAATTTTCTAATTTCACTCATCTCACAGTAGAGGTAGAAAAGAACCTAACACCGATTTACTTTCTCATCCACATGCCTCTGGCCTCATATTTTCCTTCAGAAATTTTCCTGAGACTTTTACCTGGTATCTTCATTCTAGCAAAATAGATCAGGTGCCAGAGTGCACTGCCCACAAATACAATCTCCCCATTCCATCTTTGAGGGTTTTAAAATTTAAAACCATCTTTGAATGATTATCAAATAGCTTAGTAGTAAAACTCTGAACACTCTGTTGACTTTGTATTCCTTCTTTTGGTGAATTCGGGGTAATAATACATGAAACAGGACCAAGACTTGATATATTGCCTTTCCCTATAATCTTGTGTTTCCTAGAGTATTGTGATTCACTGGCAGCCACCTCCTCCAGCTGCACAAAATGGACAGATTACTGGCTACAAGGTTCGCTACCGAAAGGCTTCCCGAAAGAGTGATGTCACTGAGACCTTGGTGTCTGGGACACAGCTGTCACAGCTGATTGAAGGTAAGCTGCTTTGCATGTAGGCAAAAGCTCGAAGATAGTGTCTCTCTCAAACTTTGAATTAATGCCAGTCTAATGACTGCTCCAGGCTGTTGACTTATACAGATCAAAAATGGTTTAAAAGAATTCGTAATAGTTCAGTCAACTTCTGACCTGATAGAAATTGTAGAATACACTCTTACAGGTTCTGCCTGTTCTGTGGTGAAATTATTTTAATATATTGTCCATGTAAACAAAGCTACATAAGCAAAGAATCTTACTCCATCTAGGTGGTAGCAGAGGCCTCCAAAATGATTTCTTCTAACACTGATACCACTTGGGTACCTGTGGCCTGAAACATTTGTGAATGGCCACAGCCATGCAATAATCATTCTTGCTGCTATAGATATGATAAAGTTCTAGAAAATTGGGTCAGGCATGGCTCTTTTGTATAGTTTTCCCTTTATGTGCAACAAATCAAATGGACCCTAATCCATCCCTAGTATAGTAGTCAGAGTTATCCCCTTCCTCCTTTCTTAAGTAGGGAAAGTAGAGTTGGCTTTGCAAAAACAAATTGGCTTTGCATAAGAAGCATTGGAAGAGAATTTTTACTCTTTGGATGTTAGAACTGTGTGAAGAAAGAATAGAGACAGATGCCCCTCAGAAACTCTTGGCGTTTCCCAGCAGAGCTGGTAGAAGAGACCTGAGAATTAGAGGTCTTGACATTATTATCTGAGCCTTGAGGATTAATATCATCACCCTTGGGGAACTCTAAACTTTCTTTGCATTGCTTCCCTCATGGTTAGAGATGACAGGATTAGAGAAGCTTGACATTGGCCGCTTTCCTGTGTCTCCAGGGGCCAGATTCTTGATAGAACCAAGATCTGGGGCAATGGGTCTTCCCTTCTTTATAGGTATAGGGTTTAAAAAATTGAGAGAGCCATTGACAGTGAGGAAGTCCTCCAGTAAACCAGTAAGTTTTCTCCATACTCCTCACCTCACAGATGGGATTGACTTCTTTCAAAATAGGCGAAGGTGAATGTTTGTCTTCAGGAGTATCTTTCAGCTTTCTCATTTCCTCACCTGAACCCCGCAGCTCTAAGCTGCAGCAGATAAATACGACTTCAGGAGTGTTGCGGAGAAGTCTCACCAAAGGAGCATTACTGCACAACTGATCATGGATGTTTTCAAAAGTCAGTCTGATTATACTCCAGACACAGACGAGTAACATTTCCCAGAGATGAGGCTTTTATTTTGAATATTTAATAGTAGGTACTTATCAAGGAGACTATTCATTTTCTCAGTGAAACATTTGATGTATAAGCAAAATGCCACTTTCTTAATAAAAAGTGGCCTTTTGTTTATGAAGAAAATTCTTGCATTTTAAAATTATGTTTAGATTCCTTCATTCACTTAATAGACTTCAGTGAACTTCTGTCGGCATGCAGTGGCACTGGGCACATAATGATGAGCAGAAGGTGTCTGTGCGCTTAAGTCTCTCAGTCGTGTCTGATTCTTTGTGGCCCCTGGACTAGAGGCTGCCAGGCTCCTCTGTCCATGAAATTCTCCAGGCAAGAAGGGGATCTTCCCTACCCAGGGATTAAACCCAGGTCTCCTGGATTGCAGGCAGATTCTTTACCGTCTGATCCACCAGGAAGCCCATTTTGCCTTGCTCTCCTCCAGGGGATATTCCCAACCTGGGGATGGAACTCGCATCTCTTCTGTCTCCTGCATTGGCTGGTGGGTTGTTTCCCACTAGCACCACCTGAAAAGCCCTCATTTCTAAGGTGCCTTCAAACTCTTTGAAAAGATCTAAAGTCTCCTGGGAGCTTTATTTATTTTGTTTTCCTCTTGGATTGTTGGGCTTCCTATCTAGAGACAGGAGCGCCTCTGGGCTGTATTCGTGTGTTGCTTGTTCTGCATTAATGTGAACTGAAATGTTATCAGGATCGTGGTGGTGGTGGTGGCGGTGGTTTAGTCACTAAGTCCTCTCTGACTCTTGTGACCCCGTGGACTGTAGCCAACAGTTTCCTCTGTCCCTGGGATTTTCCAGGAAAGAATACTGGAGTGGGTAGCCGTTCCTTCTCCAGGGGATCTTCCTGGCCCAGGGATCCACGCTGGGTCTCGTGCACAGCAGGCAGATGCTCTGCCGACTGAGCCCCCAGGGTAGTAGCTTTGTACTAAGATGGTGGGTGAGGTACTTGCTTTAATGGGAGCTTTTAACCTTTTGTTTTTCCAAAGCTCTTGTCTCATCCTCTGTTTTAATTGCTTGCAACGCAGGGCTTGATCGGGGAACTGAATATAACTTCCGAGTAGCTGCTCTAACAGTCAACGGCACAGGCCCAGCTACTGACTGGCTGTCAGCTGAAACTTTTGAAAGTGACTTGGACGGTAAGAGCAACAATGAGCAGGGTTGGAACAGTCTGGGTACTCACTGAAGTCGCATGAGTCAGACTATAAAGGCATAGATTTGGGGTGTATGTGGCTTAAACCCGTGAACTTTAGTGGACTATACTACTGTCATTCCCATGATACAGCACGTCTTCTAGAATGTATTTTTTATAGTGGCCTTTTGAGAACTGTCCCTGTAAGTAGAACCAGAGCAAGTGAAAATGTGCGAGTGCTTTAAGTCTGGCTTTTTTTTTACCAAGGCCATTAGTAGGGGGATGACCTAAAATTGAAGGCTGCACCCTGTAGACTGGCCTTTGTTTTAGTTACAGTGTCCCTTTCCCCTTTAGTCCTAGTAACCTCGCCCTTTTTCTCACCAGTTTGTTCAGTGACTCCATATGAGTGTGGGTATGTTACCTTTATCAGAGACAAGTGCTGCACTTAAAAGGCAAAAGACCTGGGTACTTAATGTAATTCTTTGTTTACTGATTTTTAAATAGAGGCAGGTATTTATGCCTTGAGATAATGTGTGTGAACGATACTGCAAATTACTACCTTTTAAAGCCTCTTAGTCTCTCACCATTTAAATCAATTTGCGGTTCTAAGTTTCATATTTGCTGACTTACCATATTAGTTTGGGGAGTAAATACCTGATATCATCACAGTCATGTGAAGCCTGCTCACCTGTTGACAGCAGGCTTCTGTCTGGTGTGCTGCGCCTTACTCACTCCACCTGGCAGAGTGGGGCCAAGTAGGGTGGGCAGCATTTGAAAGACAGTTTCTTTTTCTCCATTGGGAAGGCTCTTGGACCTTTTTGTCTTTCCTTCCAAATTATAATAAAACTGCAGTGTCTTGTGTTTCAGGTTGTTTGAGTTGGTTTTCTTAGGCTGCAGTGAAACTGTGGCCATACTTAACTATACATACAGATTCTCTTTGAAAATTCTTGGCCATAATGGAGAAAAAAACTTAGCCCCAGATAATTTGGCAGAAGCCTAAACACCTTGCCCCAAGGACAATGAAATATTACAAAGGAAGGTGGATCTGAATCTCATCTTGCTCTCTTCTCTCCTTCCCAGAGACTCGTGTTCCAGAAGTGCCTAGTTCTCTTCACGTCCGCCCTCTGGTCACTAGCATCGTAGTAAGCTGGACGCCACCGGAGAATCAAAACATTGTGGTCAGAGGTTATGCCATTGGTTATGGCATTGGCAGCCCTCATGCCCAGACCATAAAAGTAGACTATAAACAACGCTATTACACCATCGAAAATCTGGGTATGTATGCTAAGTAAAGGAAGTAACTGCACATGTCATGTGTTTCTAACTTATTATTGTATATTTTATTTTTATAGAAAGCTTTCAAAAACAGTACAGTTTTTGTTCTTCACCCAGGTTCCCCAGAAGTTAACATTTTATTATACGTGCTTTATCTGCTGTGTACCCCATGTGTCTGCTCAGTTGTGTCTGAATCTTTACAACCCCTTGGACTGTAGCCCACTGTAGCTCCTCTGTCCATGGGGTTTTCCAGGAAAGACTATTAGAGTGGGTTGCCAGTTCCTTCTCCAGGGGATCTCCCTGACCCTGGAATTGAACCCGTGTGAACCCGTGTCTCTTGAGCCTCCTGCCTTGCAGGCATACTCTTTACCACTGAGCCATTGGGGAACCCTGTTTTGTTCCAACCAAACCAAATATACCTGGTTTTGGTTTTTTCTTCTCACAACCATTTGAGAGTAACGATGCCCCTCCACCCACTAATGTGTTAATGTCCCTTTCCTTAAGATGAGGGCATTTTCTAATACAATCACAGTGCAGTTATCAAAATCAGCAAATTAACTGTGAGACAGTATCTATAGACTTCATTTATATTTTGCTAGTTGTCTCATCAGTGTCCTTTGTAATGAAAGAAAAACATTGTTTTCTAGTGCAGGATCACGTGTATTTAGTCTGTTTCATTAGTTTTCTTTCATATGAAACAGTTATTTGATTTTTTCTTTTATGACTATGACATTTTTGAAAAGTACATTTATGCTTTATAGAGTGACCCTTAACTTAGACCTGTGTAATATTTCATCATCATATTCGTGCACACATTTTTGGGAGGAGTAGCATAGATGCGCATGTTCTTGTCAGTGCACCCTATCAGGAGGCCGAGGAGCGCCTGATGCTAGTGACGTTAACTTTAACCACCTGATTACAATGGTGTTCTCAACAGTTCTCCTCTATAAAGTTATTTTTTCCTTCATAGCTAAAAAGTACCTTGTAGGGAAATGCCTTGAGTCTTTGTAAATATCTGATTTCTTGTCAAACTTTTACTCAGTAGTTTTAGCATCTTCAGTATCATTATTATGGTGTTTCTCAAGTGGTGATTTTCTAATTCCATTATTTCTTCTGCATTTATTAGCACACTTTGATAAAGAAGAGCTTTGCTTCTCTTCCATACTGAAGGAATGGCCAGTGGGAATCTCTGTCCGTTTGACATCTCCTCTCTCTCTTTGAGCACTTTCTTCCTTTTTTAGATGTTTCAGGCTTATCTGGTATTTTCCTAGCTTTTGCCCTTGAATCAGCCATTGTTCCTCGTTTCTTTTATAGAAAATGATATTTGGAAACCAATGTTTGAGCACTATTCATGCTCATTGTTACTGGGGTAGAAATCCTGAGGAATCTATTAAAAATGCCACTACAACTATAACTAAGTTTAAAAGGGCACAAGGTATAAAGTCAACATACAGAAACAGTTGTACTTCCACATACTAACAGTAATTAATTCGTGTGTGTGTAGAAAATCTGTACACTGAAGAGTGGAAAATGATTGCTGAGAAAAAAAAGACTTAAATAAATGGAGATAAACCATGTTCGTGGATTAGAGGACAGTATATTATAATGACAATCCTCTGCAATGCAATCTCAAGTAAAATCCCAGTAGACTCTTTTCCTGGACATTCATAAGCTTATTCTAAAGCTTACATGAAAAAAGTGAAGGAGCTAGTATAGGCAAACATTTTTTTAAAAGAATAAAGTTTAGAAGACCCATACTGTGTGATTTCAGGACTTGTTATAAAGCTGCAGTAACTGAGACACTGTGGTAGTATTAGTGTAAAGGTTAGGTGTTATAGATCAATGGAACAGAATAGAGTTCAGAAATAGATATATGCTCAATTGATTTTTGACAAAAGCACTGAGATAATTCAGTGGAAAAGAAGATAGTCTTTTCAACAAAAGGTGTGTGAATTATTGGATAACTCTGTGAGAAGGAAAAGAAACCTTCATTGACCCTTATACCATATACAAAAAGAGACCTAAATAAATAACTAAAACTATAAAACTTCTAGTTGTTGTTGTTGTTGTTCAGTCGCTTGGTTGTGTCTGACTCTTTGCGACCCCAGGGACTGCAGCACTCCAGGCCTCCCTGTCCATCACCATCTCCCAGAGCTTGGTCAAACTCATGTCCATTGAGTCAGGATGCTGGCCAGCCATCTTGTCGTCTGTCATCCCCTTCTTCTCCTGCCCTCAGTCTTTCCCAGAATTAGGGTCTTTTCCAGTGAGTCAGTTCTTTGCATCAGGTGGCCAAAGTATTGGAGTTTCAGCTTCACCATGAGTCCTTCCAGTGAATATTGAGGGTTGATTTCCCTGGATGAACTGGTTGGATCTCCTTGTAGTCCAAGGGACTCTCAGGAGTCTTTTCCAACACCACAGTTCGAAAGCATCAATTCTTCAGCACTCTGCCTTCTTTATGGTCCAACTCTCACATCCACACATCATTGCTGGAAAACCCATAGCTTTGACCATATGGACCTTTGTCAGCAAAGTAATATCTCTGGTTTTTAATATGCTGTCTAGTAGAATACAAAAAAAAAAAAACTATGTCCCTGTACACAGGGACCTCTTAGGATGCAAAGAAGTACAAATTAAAAAATGAAAAATGAATAAATTGGGCTTCATTAAAATTTAAAACCTCTACTTGGAAAGATATCAGTAAGATGAAAAGGTGAACCAGAGACCAGAAGACACTCATCATTCAAGTATCTGACAAAGAATTTGAGTCTGGACTATGTTCTAAAAATTTGTTTTAAAAACTCAGAAGATAACAGTCCAATAAAAAAGTAGGAAAAAGATTTGGATGGACAGTGTTCCAAAGAAGATGATAATATGAGTAAGCACATGAAAAGATTCTCAATTTCATTAATTATCAGAGAAATGCAGATAAAGCCACAATGAAATATCACTACACAACCTCTAAAATTGCCAAAATTTAATAGACTGATAATACCAGATATCAGCAAGGACACAGAACTGGAACTCATACTTGCTGGTGGGGCACGTCTGATGGTACAACCGCTCTAGAACAGTTTGGAGGTTCTGAAAAAGTTGACTATACAATGCAACATTCCCTCTCATAGTTACTTAACCAAGAGAAATAAAGATGCATATCTTCACAAATAATTCTACACAGATGTTCATAATTGGTTTATAATGGTCTAAAGGGGGTAAACAAGTGAGGATAAAGGGGGTAAACAAGTGAGGAATTGTACTATGTCCATACAATGAAATACTAGTCAGAAATTAAAAGAAATAGGTTACAGGTACACTCAACGACATAACAAATCCCACAAACATTATGCAGAGGAAAAGAAGCAAAACACAAGAGAATATAAACTGTGTTAATACTTTTTTATGAAATTGCAGAATGTGTGGCTCTTGTTTATAGTGACACAACAAGATGAGTGGTTGACTAGGAAGCAAGGAGGTGGAATTGACTGCAGTTGACTGGCATAGGAGAATTCTTCAGAGTGTTGCAAGTATGTGTTGTGGTCATGATTTGTTTGTTGTTTAGTGCTAAATAGTAGACTCTTAACACAGGTGTATACATTTGTGAAAGGTAAAAAGGTACCTTTAAATGGGTATATTGTATTATATATAAATTATTACCTCAAAGATGAGTTACAAAGCCAACATTATGAGAAACAGTAATATTCTATAATAGAAAATGAATTGACTTAGATAGACATAATTTTCCAAATTAGATGTCATTAGTGAGATCTTTGAAAGGCTTACCTTTTAATTTAGAATCTTCCCTGACCAACTCTTTTTATTCAAATTTATTTGTAAACGTCTTTCCTAAGGACAATTTTAAGTGTCTAATAAATTACTTAGGGCTTCCCTTGTGGCTCAGACAGTAAAGAATCCGCTTGCAATGTGGGAGACCTGGGTTCGATCCCTGGGTTGGGAAGACACCCTGGAGAAGGATATGGCTACCCACTCCAGTATTCTTGCGGGAGAATCCCCATGAACAGAGGAATCTGGTGGGCTACTGTCCATGGGGTCACAAAGAGTTGGACACAGCTGAGCGACTAAGCACAAGAACAAGCAATAAATTACTTAGGGTCAGCTTTTCTGGTAGAAGATAAGCAGCAATTTAATGCTTTAGTCAAAAAACAGAGTAGCCTTTTCTTTTTCCTTTCAAGAAGAAACAGCACAGCTAACCCGGGAAGTGTTCCCCACATGAACAGTCTAACAAGGCAGTTGTAGGAGAGCAAAGGAATAGGCTAGGATAAAAATACTTCTGTGGTCACCCACTCCTGCTGTTTCCTTTACAAAACTACTGAAATGAAAACCCTCTTTCAGTCTAATAGGAGAAGAAAAGTCAAACACAGGGAACAGTGAGAAGCGTCGAAGTGAAGTGTGTTCGGAGGAGGAGGAGGTGGTAAGGCACAACAGAGCAGTCAGGAAAGAGGCTTGACCTGTGCTTGAAAGACAGAGTCAGAGCGGTGATTGGAGACAAGCGCTGAGAAGGGGCACTGCGTGTGCTGCAGGCAGGAGACGTCTTTTAGTAGTAATGAAAGGGCACATGAAGAAGTCGCAAAAAAAACTGATTTGGCATCAAGTAAAATAAGCTTGCTGTATTTATCAGATAGACTTAAGATACATATGATGTTGAACAAAAGAAAAGTCAGTGGAGCAGAGAAATACATGTAGGAATTCATTTACTAATCAAACTAGAGCTCTCTCCTGAGCTTCAAATCTATATAAACATCTGCTTGCTGAGTATCTGTACTGGAATATCATGAATCATGATAGACTATAAGATAGTCTATAATTTAATCAAAATTTAAGTTAGTATCTTCTGCAAACTTTCAACCAGCAAATACCCCAGACACTGTGCTAGAGATAGAGCAGAGAATCAAGCAGATGTGATCCCAATTATTAGAGATAATATAATTTTTAAACAATTGTTTAGAGTGCTGAGGAGGAGAAATAAGGTGCTACAGCGTATGTATTTAGAGAGGTAATCCAGTCTGGGATGGCCCCTTTCAGATGAGTAGGCAGCATCTGAGTAAATAAGAGTGTTGTGTGTCCCCAGCATAGGGGACAGCTGCACAGGTTATAACCCAGTAGTAGGAGAGTGCACACCGCTCGATGAACTGAGAGATGGCCAGTAAAGAGCGAGCGCAGGGAATGAGACAGAGTGGTGGGAGGCGCGTAGGTAGCATCACCAAGACTTGATCACTTATGCAGGGAAGGAAGGAGAGAGAGGTCCTAATGACTCCCAGATTTCTGACTTGAGCAACAGCGTGCATAGTCATGCTGTTTAGGAACTCTAGGGAAAACTGGAGCAGATCTGAAGGGGTGGAGGAAGGGGAAAAAAAGAGAGATTTGAGACATCCAAGAGATGGAGATGCCAGACAGACAGTTTAACAGGTCTGGTGCTCAGTTGAAAAGTCAGGACTAATTTGCATTGAATCACACACGTATGCTAATCCAACCAAGGAAATGAATGGAAGCACACTGGGAGAGTGAAGAGAAGGACTAGAAGAGGGCCTAGAATCAAGTCTGGAAAATGTATATTGTGATTCCTCTGTCCCCAATCTCAGTGCATGGCATCACCTTCTACCATGTTGCCCAACTCAACACCTTTTCCTGCCAGTCAAGTACTAAGTCTTATTTATTCCATTTGTTGTCAGTTCTTTCTCACACTGGAAGACCAGGTGCCTTTATATATTGCCCATGGGCCACCAAGCAGCTTTTGAAGAAATGAAGGCTACTTGAGGTGTGGCCACCTTGAAAAACTGCCCAGCTTTACCAGAAGTGAGTGGTGTGGGTCAACTCCCCATCCTACAACACTTCAATGGAACCCAAGTCTTCATTTCTGAAACTAGACTCTTGAAGTACCTGTGCTAAAGCTTGCCTGGGTCAGGAATGTGATAAAGCAGAATCTTCCTGATTTGCCTTAGCCAATAGAATGAATGCTATTCAATACCCTTCTTTTTCACCAAATCTAATGAGTAGCATTTTACATGATCACCTTCTTAGCCAGTTGAAATCCTGGGCTATGTCTTCTCCAACCAAGAAGTCTACATGAAAGCTAGATGAGGTTGGCATTCCAGAGAGTTAAGGACCTCCAGCGGTTAATGGGGTTAACAGTTTATCTCCCACTTCTCTACCTTGGGTGTTCGAATCGCCGCCTCCTTCTGAGAAAGAACAGGGTTTGTTTAATTCCAAGTTGTACCTATGGGCTTCCAACACATGGAAATCCTATTTATTCTTTTTAATCCAAGCTCTTTACTATACAATAACATCACTAAACCACTAATGAGTTGAAGCCGAGAGAAGATTCAGGAACAGTCTACCTTGCTCCTGGACTACAGGAAGTTGACCCCAGCCAATTTTTCTATACTCTGTGTGCTCCCATCTCCATTCCTCCACACCCCTCAGAATAATCCCACATAAAATAATGTTAAGGTGTGACCTGGCTTTTATTACAATTAAGATTATACATAATCACCTGTGAATTTTTAAAACTCTGTAGTGAGAGTTCTTTACACGTTCCCACTTGTTTCTTTCCTTCAGATCCCAGCTCCCACTATGTGATCACCCTGAAAGCGTTTAACAACGTAGGTGAAGGTATCCCCTTGTACGAGAGTGCTGTGACCAGACCTCACACGGGTAAGCCATCCTGTCCATCTCTGCTTGTCAGCGTCTTTTCCAGCAGCTTAAGTAGAATGTTACCATGAGGCCTGCCCCGTGGGTGTCAGTGGAAGGAAGAGGACATGGCGATTTAGGGTCAGGCCTCATAGGAGGCTAAATGGGCTTTCAACATGGAAAGTTCTGTTAAATCCTGCTTTGCTTTTTAGAAAATATTAATCCTGTTATGTAAACACATCTATGTTAATGTGGAGCACATGTTTTTAATGTGTTGGGATCTAGAAAGCATAGTCATGAGAGAACTAAAAGTGATTTTTCACCTTTTGGTCATATGAGTTATAACTAAAAGGAGAAAAAAGTTAAAGATCTCCATATCTCTGAGAAAATATATAGGTTATTGATGGAGTAAATGTATTAGATTGATAAATCCAACATTTTCTTTATTAGTACTTGAATTAGTTGGGAAAGTATTTTTCTATGTGCCTTTTATAAGTTTTATTTATATAGAGAATATAGCACCATTTGATAAACTACATTTATTACAAAAGAGACCAAATATTTATTACTTTTCTTTGTAATTTATCTATTAAAATATCTTTAAAAGAATAATGTAAAATTTCTGTAGATATGTAAAACAAAATTTAGATCTAGGTCTGAATGAGAAAATTTACTGAAGTGAATATATTAGAATTGTAAATTTTTCTAAATGGTACTGGAAATCAAAGAATTTATCACTTTCAGTAATATTCTTTTGTTTCTCAAAACAAAATTGTGACTCTGTATTGCCTGCTATGTATTCTGGATACTTTGCATACGGTATGGATTTGGCAGTATTCGTTTTAAAAAAATAATCTCTGTCCCCCATTTTTATGCTTAACAAGATCAATACCATTACTGCATTTTTGATAGTTCTGTCCTGTCTTCTGCTCCTGTGTGCTTACAATTTATAAGTTCTTTTAAAAATAGCTTTGGTATGTCAGAAAAGAAAAAAATGTAAGATGAAAAAGAGAATATTTAAATAAAGGGTTTGCTACTTTCTTAAATCAGCCTGTAATAGGAAAAAACAAATTTGGAATTATTTACTCTTATGTGACTTAAAAATATAGCATGGCTACAAATACACAAGAGGAAATGTTCATAAGTCATGTTACCTAGCTGTCCGTTCTAAGAGTTGTTACAATAAGAAAAAATCTCGCAGTCTTAGTGATTTTTGCACCTGAAGGTGCATTTTCTTTAACTAATTGGTATGTGTCCTGATCTTTGAACAAAGCCCTTGATTATAATGTGTGCTGTTCTTCTGTTATTTTTAGCCTTCATTGTGTAGGAAATACACAAATGGAGATTATTGCTTTAGCTTGGCAGTTATTCATAAATAAGGCCCTACCATCTCAGATTTTAGGTTATAGGAAGGACTAGTCACCATAGCTAAATGGGAAACCCATTTTAAAACCTTCACTTAAATCAGTGTGTATGTACTTAAATAACTGACCAAGAGTTGGGAAAGCCCGAATGGATGCTTCCGTGTATTGCCCTGCGTCATGGTGCCTTTGGGCTCGTTCTGGCCTTTGTTTTGACAGTGCTACTTAGAGAACATCTCTATTGCACATGGTTCAGAACAGCACAGGAGTATAGACTTCTCCTTCTATCAGAAAAGTGCTCTGCTTTCTTAAGTTCATAAAGGCTGTGTCATGTAAATCCTTGATAGCTGGGGCATTTCCCATAGCTGATTGGGATTAATCAGTGGGTTGTTCTCTGAGTCTACTGGAAAAAGTATAAAATAACCCCGTGTGCTGTCAGCTTACCTTTCGTTCATGAAGAGTAATGCCCTTGAGTTCCCTTTGCTTTACTTGAATGTAAGCCATGTTGTGGTACTGCTTTGAGACCCTGGACATCAGCAGATCTGATTTGGATCCTGTGTGGGTTTCAGAGACACCCAGTTCCAAGACCAGGCTAAGTGTCCATTGGCTGATATTCAGATTCAGATTTTAGAGGAGAGGGCCCTACATGTCCAGTGTGATAAGCAACATCCCCAAAATTCAACCACATTCACTGAAATACCGAAATAGATCATGAGCTTTGTGTTACTTATTTAGGAAAAATACCCTTGATTTTAAAAGCAGTTTTCATCTTTTAATGATGCTTTTTGGATGGAAGGTAGAATTTTCAAGTTATTTAAAGAAAAAATTTCAAGACAAAAGTCAAGTTTGAATGTTGTGTGCTGTGCTTAGTCACTCAGTCATGTCTGACTCTTTGACTGCCCTGGACTGTAGCCCACCAGGCTCCTCTGTCAGTGGGAATTTTCCAGGCAAGAATGCTGGAGTGGGTTGTCATGCCCTCCTCCACAGGTTCCTCCCAACCCAGAGATTGAACCCAGGTCTCCCACATTGCAGGCGGATTTTTTACTGTCTGAGCCACCAGGGAACACTGGATTACCAAATTTTTATTTACCTATTCAATATACGTGCAGTTTACAGTGGTAGTAAATAGTTAATTACTATTTCTCTAGATGCTTTCCTGCAATTTTTTCCTGAAGAACACAAGTGGAAACATTCTTTTAAATGAATGATGGTTATATATTAACTCTGGATTCTCTTTCTCTTTCTCCATTTCTCACCTTTCATTCCATTATATTGCCCTACCCTTTTATTTTTGTTTATGTTAAAATGCCACTTCCATTTTTAATTACTTTTTACCCCAGACACTTCTGAAGTTGATTTGTTTGTTATTAATGCTCCATACACTCCAGTGCCAGATCCCACTCCCATGATGCCACCAGTGGGAGTTCAGGCTTCCATTCTGAGCCATGACACCATAAGGATCACCTGGGCGGACAACTCCCTGCCCAAACACCAGAAGATTACAGACTCCCGATACTACACAGTCCGATGGAAAACCAACATACCAGCAAACACAAAGTACAAGGTACTGGCACATTCACTCTGGGTAAGAAAAGCTAATTATTCTTATTTTCTGATTCTGAAGCTCTTGATTCGTATGTTTCCAGAATGCTAATGCAACGACTTTGAGTTATTTGGTGACTGGTTTAAAACCAAATACGCTCTATGAATTCTCTGTGATGGTGACCAAAGGTCGAAGATCAAGCACATGGAGTATGACAGCCCACGGGACTACTTTTGAATTAGGTATGTGTTGTCAGAACTTTGTCACGTGGCGTTTCTTCTCGTCACTAGATGTGAAAGCCAGGGAAAGCCGTGCCAATGTCGCACCACATCCCGAGTCAAGAGGTGCCTCATCGCCCGTCTTTACTACCCAAGGAAAGAGTTAAGTGTGTGAACTGATGTATCTACAGAACACAGTGAGCAGCTATAGCTGGAGTTCAGGGTTTGCCTTCTCAGCTGAAGAGTTTTGTTTTTTTCGTCATTGTTCAAGAACATTAGCAAATAGCAGGAAGAAATAACGCAGAATGTACTAGAGTTTAGGAATCATGAGACATGAGTTCAATTCCAGGGTCAGCCACCTACTAACTTATAAGCAAGTCATCCAGCCTCTCTGAAGCTATTTCTTCCACCTATAAAAGAAGGGTAATTGCTGTCTTTTCTACTTGATAGGGTAAAATAAATTACCCAATAAATAAAACACATGGTAAGTAATAAAGCACTGTGTAGATGTAAGGAATTACGGTTTTTAACCTTGCCTTCCTGGAAAACTGAGATGGAAAAGATAAAGTGGCCTGTCCTTTACCGGTACCATGCTTGCTAGAGCCTCAGCACTTTACCAGAGCTCTCCTAAACTGTCCTGGAAGCTTTCTTGCAAACTGGTTAGTGTCTTATACAGTCTCCCACTGGAGTATTCTTAGGGTTTTTGTCTGTAAGTAAACATGAAAGAAAAAAATACAGCTAAGTAAATTAAGGGGAAAGCAAGCCATCGAATTTGAAAGTTTTGCTTGCTTTTTGCTCACTTGTAGGCCTGCCCTTCTGCCCCTGATACTTCCCTGGCATGGGGATTTGTGTAACCACTGGGGGGCTCTGTCTATTCCACCTTCCTATTTCTTTCTCTCCTTTATGTGAATAATGAAAAACATGGAACTGTAAAGTCTCTCCAGACTGGGTTTGGCCCTGAAGTCTTATCTTTGGCACAGCTGGTTGAATTTCCTACAGAGAAAAAATGAAATAGATTCAGAGAGAAAGAAATTCAGTGCACAAAAACTTATTTAGAACTTGAGTTTGCTTTCTTTGCCAGTTTTAAAAATACCTTTGTGCTTTCATTCCAGCCCATTAGGTAATAAATGATATTTCATTAGGAGTTTACGTTTTGCTGGGCTTCCTTCCATTTCATACCAGAATTCTAGTATTTTAGGAAAAAAGTAAGTGTAAGGATATACTTAATATGCTGATTTCCCAACCAGTATCAATACATGAAAAGTTTGCAGCCACAATATGGAAACATAAGGGGCTTCTGCAATGCAGGAAATGGGGGTTCGATCTCTGGGTTGGGAAGATCCCCTGGAGGAAGTAGCGGCTACCCACTTCAGTATTCTTGCCTGAGAAATCCCCATGGACAGGAGCCTGGTGGGGCTACAGTCCATGGGGTTGCAAGGTTCAGACACAACTTAGTAACTAAACCACCGCTACCATGGAAACACAGATGCACTGTCGTTTTTATTTAATTGGCTTTTCTGTTCCATAAACAGCTTTACATTTCAGAGCAATAACCTTTAATAGTTGACAGTATCTTTTCAGTGCAAATTTAACATAATAAAACATCAATTTGTAAATCATTTGGGGGAATGGTGGTTTTCAAACATCATATTTGGTTTGGAGAGCCAACTATAGGTAGAGACAAAGTTATTTTACACTTGAAAATACTCTAACAAAATAATCCAAATTGGGGAGAAAACATAGTCTTGGGCATATTGCATAGCTTTTCTAATTTTCAGTCTCCTGATCTATCAGGCAGGGACTACAGGTGGGTTTTAATTTTCCCTGACCATCCTGCCTGACCTCCCCATCTGGGATGCCTGTTGTTTGTCCTCTCAATAGGATATTTCCTCTTTGGTACTTTGCATATTCTTCTTTTTCTTGGAGCTATTTATAGACAGACAATGAGTTCTTTGAAGCCAAGAGGCTTCATCTTTTTTGCATGTACCCTTTATTGTGCCTTCTAAATGGAGAGGGTTGAGGAAATGGTGAATTAAGTTGAAATGAACAGGAACTACTGAAAGTGTTACTCTTTTGTAGTTCCTACTTCTCCACCCAAGGATGTGACAGTTGTGAGTAAAGAGGGAAAACCTAGGACCATAATTGTAAATTGGCAGCCTCCCTCTGAAGCCAATGGCAAGATTACAGGTAAGAGGCCAGAGATGCCTGTGAGTGTGTGTCTGCTCTCTCTTCCTGCATTCTAGAAGAATGCCTTGTTCTTGGGAGGAATGGGGGTCTCAAGACTTGACCTGGCCATTTTTGGGGGTGGTACATGTCATGATGGTCCTGGAAATTGAAGCAAGGGGTGCTGTTTAATGACATAAAAAGGAGTCACCAGCTGGTTGTTCTGACCCATATTTCACGATTGGTGTGGGTTGCATTAGACAGCCTTTGGAACATTACAGACTTACTTATTTTCCTCAAGAGAGCTATTCTTCTCTGTCTTTGACTAGATGACCAGGGTCTTGAGGTTGAAGACCCTGCCTAATTCTGCAGGGTGGTACGCAGTAAATATAAATTCACCTCTTTTACCCCGAAGCTCAAAAATACCCATGAGGCTTTTAGTTTCTTTTTTCACCCAGGACTGCTACTTCAGCTTCCTGTGCTCTTAACAACTAAAGTTAAAAGTCTGAGTTGGCCTAGACCTCTGACACGATCTTGAATTTTCCCTTGGACTTCCAGAGTAGAAGGTTCTGTGCCTTCCTCAGCTTTATCAGGGAGAAAAACCTGCTTCTGATCCAGATAATGTATGCTGTGGAGCCCAGAGTTTGCCTCCTAAAGTTCCTTTGTATGAAAAGGTGGCCTAAGGCGACTGCAGCTGTGAAATTAAAAGATGCTTGCTCCTTGGAAGAAAAGCTATAATAAACTTAGTATGTTAAAAAGCAGAGTGACCTTTGTCACTTTGCTGATAAAGGTCCATGTAGTATAGTCATAGCTGTGGTTTTTCCATTAGTCGTGTATGGATGTAAGAATTGGACCATAAAGAAGGCTGAGTGCCAAAGAATTCATGTTTTTGAACAGCGGTGTTGGAGAAGACTCTTGAGAGTCCCTTGGATAGCAACTAGATCAAACCAGCCAATCCTAAAGGAAATCAACCCTGATGTTGAAGCTGAAGCTCCAAAACTTTGGCCACCTGATGTGAAGAGCTGACTCACTGGAAAAGACCCTGATGCTGGGAAACATTGAGGACAGGAGGAGAAGGAGGTGACTGAGAATAGGTGGTTGGATGGCATCACCAACTCAATGGACATGAGTTTGAGCAAACTCAGGGAGATAGCGAAGGACAGGGAAACCTGGTGTGCTGTAGTTCATGGGGTCGCAAAAAGGCAGACACAACTGTGCGACTGAACAACAAAGGAAACTGAAAAACATTTCTTAGCATTGACAAAACGTGGTCCACTGGAGAAGGGAATGGCAAACCACATCAGTATTCTTGAGAACCCCATGGATAGTATGAAAAGGCAAAAAGATAAGACACTAAAAGGTGAACTCCCCAGGATGGTAGGTGCCTAATATGCTACTGGAGATCAGTGGAGAAATAACTCCAGAAAGAATGAAGAGACGGAACCAAAGCAAAAACATCACCACGTTATGGATGTGACTGGTGATGGAAGGAAAGTCCGATGCTGTAAAGAGCAATATTGCATAGGAACCTGGGATGTTAGGTCCATGAATCAAGGCAAACTGGAAGTGGTCAAGTAGGAGATGATAAGAGTGAATGTCGACATTTTAGAAATCAGTGAACTAAAATGGACTGGAGTGGGTGAATTTAATTCAGATGACCATTATATCTACTACTGTGGGCAGGAATCCCTTAGAAGAAATGGGGTAGCCATCGTAGTCAACAAAAGAGTCCAAAATGCAGTACTTGGATGCAATCTCAAAAATGACAAAATGATCTCTGTTTGTTTCCAAGGCAAGCTATTCAATATGGTAATCCAAGTCTATGCCCTAACACTGAAGAAGCTGAAGTTGAATGGTTCTATGAAGACCTACAAGACCTTCTAGAACTAACACCCAGAAAATATGTCCTTTTCATTATAGGGGACTGGAATGCAGAAGTAGGAAGTCAAGAAACAGCTGGAGTAACAGGCAAATTTGGCCTTGGAGTACAGAATGAAGCAGGGCAAAGGCTAACAGAGTTTTGCCAAGAGAATGCACTGGTCATAGCAAACACCCTTTTCCAACAACACAGGAGAAGACTCTACACATGGACATCACCAGATGGTCAACACCAAAATCAGATTGATTATATTCTTTGCAGCCAAAGATGGAGAAGCTCTATACAGTCAGCAAGAACAAGACTGGGAACTGACAGTGGCTCAGATCATGAACTTACTGCCAAATTCAGACTTAAATTAAAGAAAGTAAGGAAAACCACTGGACCATTCGGGTATGACCTAAATGAAATCCCTTATGATTATATAGTGAAAGTGAGAAATAGATTTAAGGGACTAAATCTGATAGAGTGCCTGAAGAACTATGGACAGAGGTTTGTGACATTGTACAAGAGGCAGGAATCAATACCATCCCCAAGAAAAAGAAATGCAAAACAACAAAATGGTTGTCTGAGGAGGCCTTACAAATATCTGAGAAAAGAAGAGAAGTGAAAAGCAAAGGAGAAAAGGAAAGATACACCCATTTGAATGCAGAGTTCCAAAGAATAGCAAGGAGAGGTAAGAAAGCCTTCCTCAGTGATCAACACAAAGAAATATAGGAAAACAATAGAATGGGAAAGACTAGAGATCTCTTCAAGAAAATTAGAGATACCAAGAGAACATTTCATGCAAAGATGGGCAAAATAAAGGTCAGAAAAGATATGGGCCTAACAGAAGCAGAATATATTAAGAAGAGGTGGCAAAAATGCACAGAAGAACTAGGAAAAAAGATCTTCACAACCCAGATAATCACAATGGTGTGATCACTCACCTAGAGCCAGACATCCTGGAATGTGAAGTCAAGTTGGCCTTAGGAAGCATCACTATGAAAAAGGTAGTGGAGGTGATGGAATTCCAGTTGAGCTATTTCAAATCCTAAAAGATGATGCTGTGAAAGTGCTGCACTCAATATGCCAGCAAATTTGGAAAACTCAGCAGTGGTCACAGGACTGGAAAATGTCAGTATTCATTCCAATCATAAAGAAAGGCAATCCCAAACAATGTTCAAACTACTGCACAATTGCGTTCATCTCACATACTTAATAAAGTAATGTTCAAAATTCTCCAAACCAGCCTTCAGCAATATGTGAACTGTGAGCTTCCATATGTTCAAGCTGGATTTAGAAAAGGCAGAGGAACCAGAAATCAAATTGCAAACATCTATTGGGTCATCAAAAAAGCAAGAGAGTTCCAGAAAAACACCCACTTCTGCTTTATTGACTATGCCAAAGCCCTTGACTGTATGGATCTCATCAAACTTCTTCAAGAGATGGGAATACCAGACCACCTGACCTATCTCTTGAGAAATCTGTATGCAGGTCAGGAAGCAACAGTTAGAACTAGACATGAAACAACAGACTGCTTCCAAATTGGGAAAGGAGTACATCAAGTTGCATATTATCACCCCGCTTATTTAACTTATATGCAGAGTACATCATGAGAAACGCTGGGCTGGATGAAGCACAAGCTGGAATCATTGCCGGGAAAAATATCAATAACCTCAGATATGCGGATGACACCACCCTTATGGCAGAAAGCAAAGAACTAAAGAGCTTCTTAATGAAAGTGAAAGAGGAAAGTGAAAAAGTTGCCCTAAAACTCAACATTCAGAAAATGAAGATCATGGCATCTGGTCCCATCACTTCATGGCAAATAGATGGGGAAACATTGACAGACTTTATTTTGGGGGGCTCCAAAATCACTGCAGGTGGTGACTGCGGCCATGAAATTAAAAGACACTTGCTTCTTGGAAGAAAAGGTATGACCACCCTAGACAGCGTATTAAAAAGCAGAGGCATTATTCTGCCAACAAAGGTCCATCTCGTCAAAGCTATGGTTTTTCCAGTAGTCAGATATGGATGTGAGAGTTGGACTATGAAGAAAGCTGAGCACCGAAAAATTGATGCTTTTGAACTGTGGTGTTGGAGAAGACTCTTGGGAGTCCCTTGGACTGCAAGGAGATCCAACCAGTCCATCCTAAAGGAGGTCAGTCCTGAATATTCTTTGGAAAGACTGATGCTGAAGCTGAAACTCCAATCCTTTGGCCACCTGATGCGAAGAGCTGACTCATTTGAAAAGACCCTGATGCTGGGAAAGATTGGGGGCAGAAGGAGAAGGGGACAACAGAGGATGAGATGATTGGATGGCATCACTGACTCAATGGACATGAGTTTGAGTAGGCTCCGGGAGTTGGTGATGGACAGGGAGGCCTGGCGTGCTGCAGTCCGTGGGGTCGCAAAGGGTGTTACACGACTGAGCGACTGAACTGAGCTGAGCATTGTCCCGTTTCAGCTTTCCTTAGGATTCCCTTTCCTTAAATCCCCAGTCTTTATGTCATTTTTAATTTAGGTTTTAGAATTTGCCTCTTCCTTAAAAGAATTAAGCCTGACTTGACATGGATTGCATTATATTTTGTCTTTAAAACCAGTAGTGGTGCTGTCGGTACCTTTTTGCACTGTGTGGGCTTGTGGTTGTGGTTCTTCCTTCCTCAGCTGTGTAGGTAGAGTGCCCTCTGGTGGATGTATCAGGTAATGTTTCACTGTGACTTCATCTACCCCAAATTTGGGAGAACTTAGCAAAGGTGGTTGTCCATCTCCTAGGAGTTTTTCCCTTGGGAAATCACGTTAGTGAGCGTTCAAATAGCACTGTCAGGCCATTACTTGTTTTCAAAACTGCATTAACTTAATTGAAGTAGACCCTTGAAGTACAGAATACTGAAATGATGATTAGGATGTTTTCCTTATATATAATTTCCTAGCTTTTGAGAGTATTTAACCCTATATTTTTATCTTAACTACTTTTATTACTTCAGCTACTGATACAAATAATAATTTATAGTCTGGCACTGCTGAAATTGTAGTTTTCTCTGTATTATATTTAGAGTAGCATTTAAAATACTTGTTACTATTGCTGATTTAATCTGTAACTGGTTCTCTATTTGTGTATGCTGTAACATGTATCTTGTATTGACTTACTGGTTGAAAAAGAAAGAGCAGGAATAAGGTTTCTTTTTCCATTAATTCCTTTGGGTAGGTTACATCATATATTACAGCACGGATGTGAATGCAGAGATACACGACTGGGTTATTGAGCCTGTTGTGGGAAACAGGCTGACTCACCAGATACAAGAATTAACACTTGACACACCATACTACTTCAAAATCCAAGCCCGGAACTCAAAGGGCATGGGGCCCATGTCTGAAGCTGTCCAGTTCAGAACACCCAAAGGTAAAGGCCCCCAAACAGAGTGTTCCATTGCGTGTCTCCTGCGTGGGGTTATGCGTGTACATGTCACTTTAGCATGTAGAGACTGTGGATGATACAGGGAGTCCTGATGATGTCACAGTGTGGGCATTTATCTGAAAATGATCCTACCCCCCTGGCCGCCAGATCAGTGCTCCCTAGGTTACTGACCTAAACATATCATTGACGGGGGAACTCTGACTCCAGGCTGCTCGAGGCAGATGAACTGCAGTGACCTAAACCAGTCACATCAGATGGGGTTCTCTTGGTTCCCAGACAGGGTAGTAGTGTGTTCTTGTGATGGGTGATTCTCTTTCAACACTTGCAGGCTCTTAACGTGAAAGGCTTGTTCTCTGACCTTTGTAGAGAGAAAGAGACAAAAGGGGCCTTTAAAGAAAATTCTAGATAAGAAAGTGACAGTAAAATACTGAACCACGTGAGCTTAGGAATTAAAAGTAAGTTGGGGACTGAGTCTGTGGAAATGTGGAAAACGTATATGGATTTCTTTTCTGTTAGCATGAAAAAGAAGACTCAAGGAGCTTGGACGTTTGTGGGTTTTTTTTTTTCTTTAAAATTCTGTCTGTCCCATCTTCAAAGCTTGTGATCCTTGCTCTTGTTTTTTTCTTCCCCTGTGCTTGGCCTGTTAGCGGACTCCTCTGATAAAATGGCTAATGATCAAGGTAAATGAGTAGCTGGCCTCTCCTTTCCTTTCCTCTCTTTTGTGACCTATTATTAGCTTTTTGTTGTTTTTGTTTTTTCCTGAAAATCAGTACCAGTACTGTGTGTTAAAAATCACATATTTAATGGCCAAATTAGAGTTGAGTCCATGTTTGTGGCACTTGGGGTATCTGAAAAGCTGGAGAATCTACTTAGGAGCCAAACAGACTGGCAGGAAAAAAAATTGCATTGGACTTCTACGGGTGTGAGGAGATAATCCTTAAATGTGGGTCAGATTATCCTTTGTGCTAAGATACTAAAATTCTATGATACAGAGAGGGATTTGGGCCATGATGAGAACAAGCACACCAATTTGTCATATTTGTAGCATCTAGAATTTTATTGATGTCTCTAAATGAAAAGTTTAATCAAATTCAATTGAATACCCTTTTTTTCTCCCTCAACAGAAAATATACAAATGTACTCTACTGAATTGTATGATTATCTTTCACAAAATTACTGCTCTCCATTCTCTTGTTGGAAGCTTAATTCAGATCTCTTTTTCTATTTCTCCTCTTAAATATATTTGCTTATTTTATAAGAGGATAGAGACAGCGTACAATGGAAGTTTAGGAAGTATGGGCCTCAGTGTCACCATTCTGGAAATTGTCTGTCAGCATAGTCTCCTTACTGCAGTTGCTGTGGTGGAGAGAGAACTATACTTTGTGATTTTCATCTCTGGGAAGTCGGCTAAAGTTGGTTATCTGTTTTCTGTAGCAGGAGCAGTTAAAGTAAATTGGACGGTTGCTTTTATTCTTTAAGAATAGTTTTTAGAAATACAAAGTCTTTGGATCTTGGTTAATGGCAAGGCAGATTCAGAGTTTGAGGTTTCAAGTTTTAGGGCTTTGGAAAGCATTCAATGAGTCTTTTGTTGTATGTTGGGAAAACTGCAGACATGCCTGTGTGTGTGTGTGTGTGTGTGTGTAAAGCACCCTGATCGTGTGTGTGTGTGTGTGTGTGTGTGTGTGTGTGTGTAAAGCACCCTGATCATGGTAGAACTTTTGTCTTAAGCATGAGAATGGAACAGTAACAACACTGAATGTGTACTGAGTATATATGTGCTCATTTTCTTCCCTTACTTACCCCATAAGCCAGGCTGCAGTTCCCAGCTATACCACCCCTTTGGTATTTAAAATTCTTTGCCAATATTTATTTTGAAATTTGGCTAATTCTTGGATTTCTTGTTCATAAGTTAAATATAAAAGGAAAACATTAATAAATATAAGAGTTAAACCAATTGGTTTATTGGCAAAGTGTTCACTGGTAATTATTTATATATTGTGTTACTCTTGAGTAGTTTGGCTTAAATATGGGCTACCTGACGAAGAAGTACCGTAACTATGAAGAGCCTTACAAGGGCCGTGTCATCTCTGCCATCTTATCATAGTGAAAAGAACAAGTGGAATCTTGACATGTGGTGTGTGCCGTTTGGGAGGAATGGGGACAGTAGAACTGAAGTGAAGTAATAGGTGTGGACAGGGAAAAAGGTTTGAGGACTGTGAGTTAAAAATTCTAGAATACGCCCCTTAGATACCCAGGGGCTTCTATTACCTTTGGGGACTTTGATCTTCTGGAAACATAGAAAGTAGGTTTGTTTTTGTTTTTTTCATTTCTAGATTTATTCCCTTAAATGAACTACGCATAGAAACCTTCAGACTTTAATTTCTTCCATTTCCTCCAAATCTGATAATTTAATAGAGGTACTTGATATTAGCTGTAATGTTTTACAACAACACATCTTGTTTATGCATTTCTAGTCAAGCTTCATTTGTAGAAATAACTCTAATTTATAAGTGTTTTCGGAAGCTTCATGCTCTCGGTGGAGTGTAAGATGAGATTCTTCCCCAAAGATTTATTTAGTAGTTAATATTTATAAAACATTTACTGTGTGTCAGGCATTATTCAAAATATTTTATGGGATTAAATTTCTATTTAATCCTCACAACCCTTTCGTGAAGCAGGTGCCATTATCATCACTGCTTTACAATGAGGAAACCAAGACCCCAAAATAGTAGCTAAATAACTTGCCAAAAGTGTAACGGTTAGTGCCTGATGGTGCTGGTTTGCTGGAACAGGCAGTCTGTTGAGCTGGATGAAGCAAGGATCAGCTTTAACTTGCACTTCCTGCAGACCTCTTCAAGAGAAGGCTGAGACTGCCTTCCAGCCCCAGATGTTTTCTGAGGTCTGCATATTAGGTGGTCCCAAGCTCAAGGTCAGCAGACTCACTTCTTATGTTCCATGATGATGGAGTAGGAGACAGTGTCTTTGTGAGCAACCAGAGGGGAGACTTTGATTTTTTATCTTTGGGTATTTAGGTTGACTGAGCAGAAACTGAGAACCTAATCTGAACCTCTGCTTGCCTTCCTGCTCCCACTTAAGGTAACCTTATATTTAGAAAGGCAGCTTCCTGTTTTGAGAAAAGAATCCAAACTCTACTGACACCTGCTCAGCCAGATCAAGCCAGTCCCTCGGAAGAGCCCATTTCTTTAACGGTCCCCTTGGTTCCTTTTCCACCAGAAGCTGCTTTTGCCATAAGTGCTCTGAGCAGTTTTTCAGCAACTGTTTCTTAGGCTAGAGAAACCTTAACAGCAAGGGACAGCCTTGTTACACCCTAGATACAGCCATGGAACAGGAGTGTCAGCCTTTCAGATGCCTCATTGCATAGAAAGCCCTACCTCGGTTTGTTTTGCACAAATAGGCTGTATTTTCCCCCTGTCGTGTGTATGTGCTACTTCCCTTCCTTATGGACAGAGGAGACTGAATCTTTTTTTTTTTTTTTTTGGTAGAAAACACTCACTAGCTGTGAAGTAGACTTGTCACGCCAATGGAGTAGGTTGTTACTGACATGATTTCTTCTTCTTCAGCTTCAGGGTCTGCAGGGAAAGGAAGCCGGCTGCCAGACCTGGGATCCGACTACAAACCTCCAATGAGCGGTAAAGCCCTTCCTCTGGCTTTATTTGGCTTCTTGTGGGCCCATTGCAGTTCTGATTGAAATCTTGAACTGTCTCTTGCAGCTCCTGTGCTGTGAATTGTAGCCTATTACCTATTTCTTTTTATTCAGTAGAGCTGGCTTTAGGCATTTTTTGGCAAATGTTTGCCGAATTACTGTAAACCCGTTCATTATAGATTCACAAATAAAATTGTTTCCCTGCGTATCCAACTTAAAATGATTCTAAACAAACAGTCTTCTCATTGACCACTGCCTCTTTTCAAAATAATTAGAACCTTACTTTCAGAAATAAACCCTCTGGTGGAATTAGCTGTCATCTAAAACGAGCCTGAGAGATGCTTTGAAATCAATCCTTTCTCTCCACACTGCTTACTGCAGTGTTCTTAGTTTGGGAGTTCTAGAAAATTATTCCCTCTCTCCAAGCCATCCTAAGAGCTGGTGCCTTCTAATTACTTAAATGGTGACACCTGCTTCTCTATACAGCATTACCATATGTAAGTTACTTTCACATGTGAAATCATATTTCATTGTCATAACATTATGAGGGAGGGAGAACAGGTATCATTATTCCCATGTTTTACATTAAGACACTCGGGAGAAGTAATGTGCCTGGACCTACCCACTTATTATAGAAGCCCTAGAACCAAAACCTGGGGCTTCCAACTTCAGATTGTGCCTTTTCTGCTGTCACTCACAGCCTTCTAGATCAGATATGGGAATCCAGGATGGTAAAATGTCTGCAAAGGTAGTTCCTAGAAATGACCCTTACTGTTTCCTCATGAGAAACATGTGGAAGAGAAAGGAAAAAGAGTTTCTAGTCCTCCAGAAACTCCTGATCTAATTATGGAGAAAAAATGGCCTCTTAATCTCCAGCTATCATTTTAAATAAAAAGTATTGCCCAGACTTCAGTGAAATCGGCCACTTCTTTGGAGAGCCAGACAAACTTGCTGGCTTCAAGAAATTTTTAGGCTGTGATTTCTAGGACTTCATGAGTTTCTCCTCCTGGGGTGCATATGTTACATTTATGTGCTGCCCACAAGACTGAGAAAAGCAGTTACTTCTTTGTCTTTTCTTTTGTTTATGTATTTATCCATTTGTTCACACATATTTCTAAAGGTTTAAGTACTATGTAACAGACTGTAGAAGCAGGGGGAGTATGTAACAAGCTATCTGACAGAGAGAAGAGAAAGCTTTCTAGGAGAGATCTCTGACCCAGATTTTAAAAGGCACAGAGAAAATTACTTAATGTCTCCAAGGGGGTCAAACATTCTAGGATGCAATGCAATAAGAACATGTGTGAAGCCTGATAGTTTAAAGCAGCCTGCCTGGGACTTCTTGGCTGTCCAGTGGTTAAGACTGTACCTTCCAATGCAGGGATTCAGTTTTGATTCCTAGTCGGGGAACTAAGATCCCACATTTCTCACAACCAAAAAAAAAAAAAAAAAACAAACCCAAAGCATGAAACAGGAACAGTATTGTAACAGGTTCAATAAAGACTTTAAAAATGGTCCAAATTAAAAAAAAAAAAAAACACTTTAAAACAGCTTGCTTTCTCCAGGGACCACACTGCCTAGAAACAGGATAGGCTCAGGTTAGAGAAGGTAGGTTAAAACCAACCTGTCGAAAGCTCAGGTGCTGATGCTAAGAAATGGGAACTCTCTCATGTAACGTATGTAAGATGTCCAATACTACCAGTAAACTATGACTTCCCACTTATTGAGTATCTGTTGTCACCCTGATGACAGTGCAGATTGAGTTGGGTGCCAAAAGTACAAAGTCAGAAAAGAGTGATTAGGAGACTGTTGCAATAGTCCAAGTGAGGCTTAATATCCCTAGTAGGAGGGTCCAGGGTCCCATTTGCAGCTCACTCTTACTCTAGTTTAGAAGACAGCCTTTGGCCAACTCAGAAGATAGAGGTCCTTTGCAGTTAAATGAGAATTTGTCTCTGTGGAATGCAGGAAAGAACTGCCTCCCACAGCCCAGCTCCCTGCCTCTGATTCACAGCGCCTGTTCTACCGCTTGCCCCACCCAACAGCTCAGTACTGCTGTTAATAATGGTTTTATGGAAAGCCCTAATTTGGTCTCATTGTATTGGTTCCCAGTTCCATAGTCTTTCCCAAATATAAAAATGTTATTTTATTGAAGGTCATTATATCCAGTTTAAGTTATCTATCTGCTGATCTCCTTCTCCAAAATGGATAGAAGTGAGTCAACCAAATGTAGAAGAATAAGCTCTTAAGTTTTCAAAATTAGCCTAGCTTTAGCACTGTGCTTGGATGTATCCTATAAAATCATAGAACAAGAAGCAGAAGGTCAGCTAATCCACTGTTATGGGAGTCCCACAGTAAATGTAGTTTGAATTAGATCATGAGTTTATAAACCAGCTTGTATATGAAAATCACTTTAGGAGCCTTCCTAAGAACATTGGTTCCCAGGCCACACCTTCCTGGTAGACATGTAGGATGACTCTTCTTAAGTACTTCTAGTGACTAAACACTCATTACTTAGCAAAGCAGCTCATCCCATTATTGTACAGCTTTGATTATTAGGGCAATAAGAGAGAGTAGCTGGAAGAAAAGATGGCAGATATCCATGGTGGTTAAATTTGTGTTGTAGGATTTCCCACATTTTATAATACGAGCATGCATAACTTTTGTAATAAGTTGGGAAGCAAAGTCCAATGTTTCAGAAAATGGAAGAGCAAGACTAAGAATAGAGCAGGATTACAAATGGCCTTGTAAAAAAAAAAAAAAAGCTGAACCACACTCAATGAGCACAGAGGAATAGTAATAGGAAGAAGATCTGGTTCCTCAAGGTCCTAAATGATCTCACCTCTGCACATCTCTCCAGCCTCATATCCATCTTTTTTCCTTCTCACGTCCTTCCCTCCAACTTTGCTTATCTCTCTCTGCTTCAGCAACACTAGCTGCCTTTCTCTCCCTTGAACATGCCAAGCTCATTCCTGTCTCAGGATCCTTCCACTAGCTGTTCCCCTTTCTCTGAAATGTTCTTCCTCCGTGTCTTTGTATCGTAGGATCATGCAAATCTCAGTCCAAATGCCATCTCCTCAGGGAAGCTTTTCCCAACCACCTAATCTAAACTAGCCACCCAGTCATTCTGTATCCTATCCCCTCCTTTTATATTTTCATGGCACTTACCACAAAGTAATAATTTATTTGTTTATTGTCTGCCCCCACTCCTTCCCCAGCATTCGCATCTTTGTTGTTCACTGTTGTATCCTTGGTACCTAGAACAATGCCTGGTACATTGTAACCACTCAGTAAACATTTGTCAAATTAATGTATATGTACAGATCTTTGTTTTCCTGAAACTGAATAAGAAAATTAACTCTGCACAAACTGTGTGTTTATAAAAACAGACTTTATGATTCAAGTAATTTTTTGACCACATCCCATTGCTATATGTTGGGGAAAAAAACTTTTGTTTTCTATGAGTGTACCTTTTTTAGACATTTTGAAAGTCAGAAAACTTAAGTGATTTACAAATGGTGCTTTATAAGATGAGTTTATATATAAGACACCAGGGGACAGACTCCCTTTACTGGTTCAAGCTTTGTGTTCAGAACAATCTAAGAAACTTTTATTAAACACCAACTTGGTGCCAGGTACGGCCAGGGCAGAAACTCAGCTCTTAGCATCTAGAGGAGATGGCCATATTCATAAGGCACTTTTATAGAATGCACATTGATGACTACTTTTATAAAGAAGCTCATCGACGTTATCTCCGCTCACGTGAAGGTTCTGGAGCCTAACTGTATGCGCCTTTAGAATTCTGGAGCACTAACAAGTGTCCGGTTCTCCCTCCCCAGGCAGTAACAGCCCTCATGGAAGCCCCACCTCTCCTCTAGATAGTAACATGCTGCTGGTCATCATCGTTTCCGTCGGCGTCATCACCATCGTGGTGGTTGTGATCATCGCTGTTTTTTGCACCCGGCGGACTACCTCTCACCAGAAAAAGTAAGGAGCCCCCCATGGAGCCCATACATTTTTTGTATGTATTCTTTTGCTTCTGTTTGCACTCTGGTTCTGGAGTTGTACACAGAGTTAAAATATAAAATACATGAAAAGCAACGTTTTAAATATTTTTAAAGGAAATGCAGACTGATTCCTCTTTTTAAATATGTGTCCTTCTGGGTTCTGGCAGGGAAGAGGGGCGCACTCAAGATGGGTGAAGGGGGCTTTAATGAAGGGACCATTTACAACATCCAAGGTGAAGTTAGCTTTAGGCAGCAGTGTTCAAGGGCCAGCCACAGGGACAGACCATTGTCATCCTTGGAAAGCTGAGAGCTTTTTCTGAAGAAGAGAGAGCTGTTTGCACAGATCTGAAGCAGCAGGAGAGGGCTTTGCAACAGGAACCGTGTATGGTGGTAGGAATGTAACTGCTGCCACCCTCCAGCCCAGCAGGGATGGGGCAGAAGAGAAAATACCTCCCACCCTCCAGTCTCTTGTCTGTGCCTTCTACTGGCCAAACTGTGAACTGGCAGCCAGAGCGGAGTTACCAAGTAGATATAGTTCAGTTAACTCAGCCTCTGAAGTCACAAGAGCCAAGTGTACAGAATCAGTCTGGGAGAGGAAAGTAGATGATGTCCAGCCTTGTTGGGAGCCCCTTTGGAGGATTGTCTGTCTCTGGGCACTCAGTGAACCCGATACGCAGGAGTCTGTGGAATTTCATGGCACAAATGCCAGCTGAGATGGAAGGACACCATAGACCTCTGGTTCTAAGTTTAAGAGTATTTTAAAAGAAGTGCTACCAAAGGCTCAGCTGGTAAAGAATCCTCCTGCAATGCAGGAGACCTGGGTTTGATCTCTGGGTTAGGAAGATTCCCTGGAGAAGGGAAAGGCTAACCACTCCAGTATTCTGGCCTGGGGAATTCCATGGACTGTATAGTCCATGGGGTTGCAAAGAGTTGGACATGACTGAGTGACCTTCACTCACCAAAAGTAGCAGGTGAGGTTGGGAACACAGGAGGCAGGGTTGGCTGGGGGTGTGATGGGGAGATGTATTGATTAAGTGAATGAGAAAGGATTATTTATAATCAGCATATCATATTAGCAGAGAGGTAAGGTGGCGGCCAGCCCTGAACTCACCTGGGATTTTGAGGCTTGTGGCTAATCATTTAGAGCAGATAGCAAGGTGATCACCATCATGTGGTACTAATAACAGCCTTCGCTCCTGAAGCAGAGGAAATCCTTGACCCTAGGTCACATTCTATTCATATCTCTGGCCAGCAAGACAGTGCCATAAAAAAAAAAAAAAAAAAAGGAGATTCTTGAGTTACCCCTAATAGCAAAAACACACAATATGGGTAATGGAACAACTTTAGATGCAGTATCCTAAAAGATCATAAGATGGAGGTATTGCTCCATAAAGAGAGAAAGGAATTCATGTCTGTATGATTATCCTCAGCACTGGTCTGCCCAAGGCAAGGATGCATGTATTTATTAACCATAAATCTGTTTGTTTTCAGTATAGAGGTCAAATACAAGCTGCGGTCTAACTGCTGCTAGTAACGACTTTGTCGTTTTCTATAGGTTATGTGATGTTTTTAATCCTTCTTTTGCCCAAGTAAAATAGCTTTCAGCAGCTTACATTGTATCACTGCCTCTTGATCACTGCCTCCACAGCTTCCCCTGCCTTTCCCCCTAAAACGTCTAAAATCATATTTTTCTATGCTAGAACTTTTCTATAAGCTTCTTTTTCAGCATTTTCCATTTATCTGTCTTTATGAACTTGATTTTACATCTAGTTTTAAATAAAGATCTTGAGATCTTTATTTAAAAGAATCTGAATAAACAGAATGACAGAATTCCTTCTTATTTGGGGGAATCTAAAATTCAAAGTAAATAAAAAATAAAAGTGCTAAAATACTTAGTCTTCAGATTAAGAGGCAGGAAAATAAGTTTGTCATAGGCTCGATACTCTGTATTTGAATCTGCAGGTCCTACAGTTCGGATCCTTTTGTTTAAAAGAGTTGTATCAAGTCTTTATAGAGTTTTCCCCTCTTCCTCCCCCAGTGACCTACTTTCCAAGTGTTCCATTGACTGAGAAAAAATACGTGAGCTTTTCTTAGTACTTCTCGTCTTCTCTCATATCTGAGGCACCTCCCATTTCACTTGTAGCTGTTTATAGACTCACAGCCTCACGACAGAGCATTTAGAGTCTAGCCCCTCAGAGTTTCTTAGCACATCCCTCTAGAGCCCCCTCACCCAACAGATGAGAACTGCCTACCTCAGTGCATCGCCATTAGATCTAAAGCCCTTCCGTGTTGGGAACAGTCACTGTCTGCCCTCTCCTCCCATCTGAAACCTGCTCTCCATTTACCTGCTGTATCCCGGCCTCCTACTTTCAAAGACCTTGACCTGTGGTTGTCCCTCTGTCAGTGCAGCTGACCTCTCACTCTCCATCGGCTCTGTCCCTCTAGCCCTCAAGTGTGCTCAGACTTCTTCCATCCTAAGAAATAATTATAACCGTTCCTCTACTGCATGGTCTTTACCACCAGCCACAAACAGACCTTCACCACAAGTGTCTGGTGTCTTTGCCTTCACCACAAGTTTCTTCAATACCTGAATCCACTCACCTGTCCATTCTTTTGCTGCCCACTCATGCTTCAGTCCTTTCTAATCCGAATCCTGCCCCCACTCCTTCACTAAAATTGCTTTTGCTGAGGTTACCAGTGACCTCCGTGTTGTGAAAGCCAAGGGAAATTTTTAAGTCATGGTAATCTCTCAACACTTAACACAGTCAACTACTCCTTGTATTCCGTGATGGTGTGTTTTTTCCCACGGCTTCTCCAGTCTACTCTGCCTGGGCCTGGAGTTGCCTGCTCCTGTGGCTTCATCTGCTTCTGAATTTCAGCTATCCCCATATTTCTGCCTCTAGCCAAGGCTTCTCTCTTCTGAGTCTCAGGCTTGCTTCAGCCTCAGACCCGATTGCCTGTTTTATGTTTTATATTTAATGTTTCACATGGACACTTAGTGTGTTCAAAATACTTTATAATTCTTTCTATCAAACCTACTTCTCCCCAGTGTTAGTAAATGGTTTAAGCCAGAGACCTTGGCAATATCCTTTACTCCTCTTGTGTCTTTATTTCTGTCTTTTCCCATATCCATTTTTTCACCAAGTCTTGTCATTTCTGGTTCCTTAATAACCATCAGATCTCCCTCTCCCCTCCATTCTCACTGCCCCAGGCCACTGATAGTCAGGCTGTAATTGTTGCAGCTGCATCCTAACGGCCCCCTTGTTTTGTCCCCTGCTCCTCAAATCCATTCTTCACATCCCAGTTGGTTTAAACTTTTAACTCAAAACTGATCTCCTTACTCTCCTGCTTAAAACCATTTAGGGATTTCTCTTTACCCACAGAGGCAAGTTCAGACTCTGGTCTTGGCTCTAAAACTCCTTAATGATCTGACCCCAGCCCATCTTGCCAGCATCATTTCATATCGTTTTCCCCAGGGTAAAACTTCTTGCCTCTGTTTTTCTTATTTGTTTGTAGTTTCTGACTTTGCCTGAAGCATCTCTCAGAAGGACAGTTTTAAACATTCAAACTGTTTTGACCAATAATATTCACAAGTTACTTTTTAAAATCCTCTTAATTTCATACCTAGGAAACGAGCTGCTTGCAAATCAGTGAATGGCTCCCACAAGTACAAAGGGAACTCCAAAGATGTCAAGCCCCCAGACCTTTGGATCCATCACGAGAGACTGGAGCTCAAACCCATCGATAAGTCTCCAGACCCAAACCCCATCATGACTGATACACCAATTCCTCGTAATTCTCAAGATATCACACCAGTTGACAATTCCATGGACAGCAACATCCATCAAAGGCGGAATTCATATAGAGGTACAGGTCTTTTCATTTAAACCATTTTCCATTCTGTAAAGTTGCCTTAATTTGCTAATTACTCTAAGAAGCTAGGTTTAGAGAAATGTGTATTACAGCAGCAACTTCTGATGAAGAATGGCTAGCCTATTAACAAAGAGAGGTTCTGTACCCAGATGAAACAGTCTTCTAGCTCTCTTAGTTCTCTCATCTTACTTCATCAGCTCAAGATTTGAAACAGCCTAGCACATGTCTGCACATTTCATCCCATCCCTTCACTTGGAGCCCAGCTCTCATTGTCGTGTTTGGCATAGTCTTGGTCTGCCTGCTCTTCCTCACAGACCTGCGTTGAAACGTGATAGGCAGCGTCACATCAACTGCAGGGACTCAGCAGGGACTCCTGTAATGTGATGACGGTCATTTTCCCCTTTATTTCACTTCGTGCAGAAACACCTTGTCCCTACTATGTTGTCTGTGAGTCCTGAATCTGCCTTCACTTGAAATGTTTTACTGCTGAGGCTGCTCACTGGCCTAGACACATGTTTGTAACCAACCTCCATATTTGATGTCTAGGGCATGAATCAGAGGACAGCATGTCTACACTGGCAGGAAGGCGGGGAATGAGACCAAAAATGATGATGCCCTTTGACTCCCAGCCACCCCAGCGTAAGTTTACAGCTTCTCTTTTCCCAAGTGCTGCCAATTATCCAGTCATATTGGGGAACAGCTACAAATGATTTCTTTGGCTTCACTTGACCCTAATGCAAAAATTAATCTACCAAAGCTTTGGCACCTTGAGAGAAGAAGAATCAAACATTTGCCATATTTTGTGACTAGTATTTATTCTTACTAGTAGCTTCTTTAATTTCAGTGTAAATAAGCTACAAGGCCAATTTCCACAAGTCTCCCAAGCATTAGGAAAGTAACCAGTCTCTTTAAAGTAGATCAGGTCTCTTCAGGAGAGATGGAGCGGCATCGCTCGAGGCTGGGGCTAAGGATGGCCAGATGTCACAGTGTTCCTTAGGCTTCCCGATACATGATCGGTGTTGATAGGTTTAGAAAGGTCCAAAAAGAGTGAAAGTGTTAGAATTTTGTTTTGATCAATAGACTTTATATTTTAGAGGAGTTTCAGGTAGACAGCATGGAGTTTCTGTTTTTGCAGCAATATTTTTCAACCTTATTTGACCTGGGCCTCACTTTGATAAGCATAAAAGTTGCCCAGCCTCCTGGTAGTATTTGAAACTCGAGTATATTATCATGATTAAAAACCAAAATGCAATGGGACAAACCAATTACATTTTTACACTAGTGTTTTTTCTCCCTTGTTACTGTTTTCAAGGTGAGGAAGCCTTTCAGATGAGTTGGCACAATGGGGCTTCCAGCTGAGGGTCCTCTGAGCCATTCTAAAGAGATAAGCAGCCACCTGCCTACCAATACCAAATCCAAGTTTAAGAAACTATTTAATCTTGAAATTTTCTCTGGGCTGAACAGTAGGTTAGCAGACATTAATACTGTCGGTCATTGTGTTAGTTGCTCAGTTGTGTCCGACTCTTTGCAACCCCACAGACTGTAGCCCGCCAGGCTTCTCTGTCCATGGGATTCTCCAGGCAAGAATACTGGAGTGGATTGCCGTTCCCTTCTCCAGAGGATCTTCCTGACCCAAGGATCAAACCCTGATCTCCTGCATTGCAGGCAGATTCTTTACCATTTGAGTGCAAGACCTAGATTTAAATCCTGAAAAATCATTTTTCAGTTAAACCTAAATGAGCTTTGGGATTTTTTATTCATTTCTTAAAAGATGTCCCATTTCAGGACTGTCAGCCATGTCTGTCCACAAGTGACAGATTTCAAATAATCACAGATGCCCTACACACAGAAGATGGCACTGTATACTTGGAAACCAGTGGGATGCCTGAGAATGTCATGTCTGCACACATGCTGTCACTCGCACAAGATTCTAAGAATCAGCTTTGGAAGAGTAAAAGACTAATTTACTAATAGTTTGTTTCTGCCCAAAGTAGTTTTTGCTTAGGGTCCATGATAAGAAGAGGGGCCTGTACTTGGACGTGTGCAAGGAAAACTGGTTTTCCTCTCATCAGACATGCCCTGGACAAGGTCCCCAGGTTTAGAAAGGTCCAAAAAGAGTGAAAGTGTTAGTCACTCAGTCGTGTGCGACCGTTTGTGACCCCATGGACTGTAGTCTCCCAGCCTCCTCTGTCCATGGGATTTTCTAGACAAGAATACTGGAGTAGGTAGCCATTACCTTCTCCAGGGGATCTTCCCAATCCAGGGATCAAACCCAGGTCACTACATTGCAGGCAGAGTCTTTACCATCTGAGCCACCAGGGAAACCCCCAAAGAGAGTAGATTAGTTCATTCCAGTTACTTTTGATTTATAAGAAGATGGTAGCTTGACTACTTGATTGTTTTATATAAGGCTTTCGTTCTTGCCTGAACTGGCTTATTTTTAAAATTTGTAAAATTTGACTATCCCTATTCCTAGATTTGTTACTTTTAAATACACCCCAGAGAAAAGATAAGCTGTACTAGTTGACAGCATCCCTGGTGTTTTGTTGTTTTTTTTTTCTTTTCTTTTTTTGGTGGTGGGAAGGAGTATGTATAAATTTACAGTGTTATTTCATTTGTGCCCCAGCAGCTGAGTGAGTGGATTCTTTAATTCAAGAATCTCATACCAAGTGCCCAGATATACTTGGGATTGGACTTGAGATATGCTTTCCCCCATATGGCTTCAGTCCTTTTTTACAAGCCAGGATTCCCTGGAGGCTGCATCCCCCATCCACCTACCATGGCTGTAAATGCCTGAGCCCTGCTGGGAATAGCTTAGTGGTGGCGGCATGAGATTCCATCGAAGGCCTTGCCCAGAAGCAGTGGATTCTGATTCAACTAAGAGCTGATGCTTGCCAACTATATTCCAGACAGGCACTGTCACATTCTTTTATTTATTTATTTGCTTGCGTAATTTGGAAAAACTGACAAAGCCTTATAAAAAAATCAGCTTTGTTTTACTTTTGTGAGAGTCTCTATACCTTAAACACTTTCAAGTTGCACTTCCTGGGTAAAAGTCAAGAGTCTTTCCCCCTCACCCTAGTGTTAATTGTGAAAAACACTGATTCTGAAACACCCCACTTCTGAAAACTTGCTGTCTTCCCATGGAGGCGATGCTAACTGCGCAGCTGCCCTGAGCCCTCTCCTCAGCCAGCCTTACCACACTGTGTTTTATTCCAGGGGACCGCCTGCACTTTGTGGTCCCCGAGAGCAGGGAAAGCAAATGGAAGGGCCTGACTAGCAAGGCCTGACTAGTTTCCCAGGCCTTGAGGAGGGGAGAGGGTGGCCCTGCTCCAGGTTCCCTGGCTGGTTATGCCACCTGCGTGCTTGTACGTGGTGAGGAGAATGCTGCCGAGCAAAGGACCTCTACTGTATTGCCTGGGGTTTTCTTCACCTAAGTAATGTTGAGTGCCCCCCCCCCCCCCCCAGAGATCAGGGAGACTCTTGGTGACCTGACATTTGAATAGAATCCAAGGGCTAATTGAGTTTTATCACAAAGTTTTTGAAGCCCTTGCTTAAAGGGAAATGGGGGGGTTGGGTGGGAAAGATCCCACTTGTTTCTGATCAATCCTACCTGTTTGCCTATTTCGGGAATCTAGAGCTGGTTAGCTTGATGGCGGGCTATAGTCCATGGAGTCGCAAGAGTCAGACACGACCTATTAATTGCACCACCACCACCACCACCATCTTGATGTTAAACTTTCTGCTTCCACCGCTACTCTAAGGGAATACCTAAGAAAAGTTTGTACCTCAGCTGTGCTTCTGATTTTGTTTTTCCATCTCTGGAATCGATAAGGAAGCTCATTAAAGAAGCACTTTGTCTTCATAGAAAGTTGTATGTGGAATATCTTTGTGAAAATGTGGATTCATTTGCTAAATGCAGCAAATTGAATTCCTTAGCCAGTGTGGGAAGGAAAGAGGGAATTTAGAAAAAATCCATTTATATTTTAAAATGTGAGTAGATGCGGCTAAAGTCCCAGGCTGGAAGCAGGAAGAGATGCCCTAGGCCTGTGTTTCATGCTTCTAGTACTAGATTGGACCTTAACAGTTCATTTCCATTTGCATTCCTTTTAAGATATGAAAACTGATTAAACAGCCACTTATTCATTCAGACTAAATACCTATTTCATGCTTCACTCAGCAAGTAAGAAAAAACAGAATGAATTAGGAATATACTTGAAGGAAAAGGGACTTCTCTCTTTATAAGCAGGAGAAAAAAATTATAGATACCGAATCCATCATTTGTTGGCTTATGGGTTTATATTTTGTGACATATTCAAGTAGGTATTTTTAATAACTCATATAATCCATGTTTACTGTAGAAGAATTGGAAAATACAGATAAACCAAAAGAAATTTTAAAAAAATCTTCACCACTTTTCCCTACAAGATAATGTGTTAACATTTTAGTAAAAATTCTCAGGCTTTTTTCTTTCTGTGTATATATAGAGACATATGCATAAGTGTATTGGTTTTTTTTAAGACAAATGTAAAACCCATGGCTAATTGTCCAAACCCGTGGCTAATTGCCTAAGCTGCCACTAGAAAACCAGGGCATGGTGGTACCGCATGGGCAGGGGGTGCGGGGTGACTGCTCTTGAACTGCGATGTGTGTGTGTCTGTGCAAGCATGTTAAGCATTTCTCTGTCTTGTGTTCATTCACAGCTGTGATTAGTGCCCATCCCATCCATTCCCTCGATAACCCTCACCATCATTTCCACTCCAGCAGCCTCGCTTCTCCAGCTCGCAGTCATCTCTACCACCCGGGCAGCCCATGGCCCGTTGGCACATCCATGTCCCTTTCAGACAGGGCCAATTCCACAGGTGAGAGATGAGGATGGAGCCCCAGGTTGAAAGCATTCTGAAAGAGTCGGCAAGCTGCAAAGGGGAGGACCTGCCCCACTTAGAAGGATTGGAGTTTTTGTCAGTGTTATCTGTCTATCATAACTTTTCTGTTACTGACTCAGGTTTTTTTCTATAAAATTCACTTTATTTTTCTCCCAGAGTTTTAAGTGCTCAGGGCAAGGTGTCGTTTTAGTAAAAAATATTACTCTAATCACACAACCATGTCTTGTTTCATCAACTTGCATCTTAATTCCATATTTTCAGTTTGTTTCATCCTTGAGTTTGAAAGGAAAATGTAATCTGGATGATTTTTAGACACTAGAGGTTGCCTTTGCCTAATGGTGGGAGGGTTCTTAAGGCAACTGTAAGGTACTTCTAATGTGAGCTCCTAATTACTTACATCTGCCGTGAACCAAAGTAAGAGCAACACCTGGGGGCAGCAGGGCCAGCGGCCACATTGAATTTACACAGATTGTAAACCTCAGGTTGCCTAGTGGAGTGAAATTAAGAAGGGCTCCCAAACAGATCATCTCTAAAAATAGATGGGACATTAGCCTAACAATCTGCAGTGTATGTAAAGATACACATTTCTAGACCAACGTGTCTCAGTTTGAAAATTTTAAGAAACAGCTTTATCAGTTTCAAGGTGCTAAAAAAACCCTTCTCATATATACAGTATACTCTTTTTCCATCATTTGAAACTTGAAACTTGTCTTTTAATAGTTACAGATGTTACTAGTAGAGCTGAGTTTTGGTAGTTCTAGAAAATAAGGGCGTTTTATGTGAATCCCATTTTTAAAAGAACTTCAAAACTTCATGCTTAGAAGCTTGGGTTTGCCAGTAACATCCCTTCCTCCTTTAAGTTTTGGTCAGTTATAAACATACGCAAAGCATCAGATAGAGATCCAAGCTTACTAAGACATGCCTGATAACTCCCAAAGTTATCTGCTCCCAAACCCTTACTTTGTTTGGTGAATGCTGCTTGAACTCATGTCTGAAATTGGCCTTTCCCTCCCTCCAGTCCAGATGTGGGTTCCTGCCTTTAGGGAAAGACAGTCTGCAGGAGGCTGTATGTAGAACCAGACTCTGCTTCACAGACGTAATCTCAGAACAGACCAGAAATAGCCCTCCAGACCTGCTCTTAGAAAGAGGGTTTTGTGTCCTGACTGTATTTCTCCATTTTTAAGGCAGAAACATCTCACTCACTGGTCTATGAACATACCCAAGTGTGCGGCAGGGTCTTCCCCGTCAGGTCAGCCTCCTGCCTCCTCCCTCCTGGACGAGAAGGAGGTTGAAGTTTGGCAGGAAGCATAGAGCTCCCACCCACCCCTCACCCAAGGGGTCAGTGTTGATAAAAGTTTGGTTCTGTATGTATTTAAGCAGAAAGCAAAAAGAGGAGAAATTAATTATTTCCTCCACTAAAGGGATCCTTGTTTTAATGACCAGAAGGGTTAAAAGAAGGTAAAATCCCTAATGGAGCCTCTGAAGATGGATTTGAAATGCAGAGCAGGTATCTAGAGTGATCAGAGCTCACTACTATTGTACTTTCCTGTATCTCTAGACCCCGGTGTTGCCACAGCCCGTCTTGGGCCAGGCGATCCTTGCCTAGAGGGGATTTTCTGTCTTTTCCTTGGACATTTCTTGTCACTACCACCTGATGCAGAAAACACACTTTGGGCTTGTGCCGGTGCTCGGCCACTGTGCACTTTCCATCCTAGACAGCTCTGAGAGATCAGTCAGGGGGTAGAATTCTAGTTACAGTATCGGTTCCCTCATGAGCCGGGGGTATTGTACAATTTCAGGGCACACCCTTCACAGAGAATGCAGTGGGCCATGCCCTCTGGTGTTGCACTGAGCTCTGTTCCAGGTAGACAGGCCTCTTCTCCTTTTTCACCTTTTCCACCATCTCTGGCCCTCACAAGCTTATACATCTAAGTAAGATAGTTGAGGCAGCCGTGAAAGAGCTGTGCCCAAGCTGTCCTAACATATCTGCCAGTTCATGGTCAGGGCTAGAGCCTCATCCTTTCTCTCTCCTCATCCTTTTTACCCTCACTAATCAGCTTCCACCCAGCCCAGGATCACACAGAGTGGGACCAGTTGCTCCCCAGGTGAGGTGATAGCTGACCTGAGCAGGCAAGAGAAAAGAGACCCTCAGCACAGCCCTGGGAACGACGAGAAGTGACCTAGGCCTGGGAGGTTAAGATAGCCGGGGTTTCACCACTGGGGAGGGTGTTTGAGTCCCTCATTGCTGGAACCCAAGGCCAGACCTCTGAGTAGCATCCTTGACCGCCATGGCCCATCTCCCGAGAGCCCAAGGGAGCAGATTGGTGGCTGCTTCAGCAACAGAGGCTGGGAGAGGTTGGATTTCAGCAGGTTGCTCATGCATTACTACTTAAAAGGGTTAATTTTCCTTGATAAGGTCGAGGACTCTAGGAGTCAAAGGAGGCCTTCCTTCGGGCTACCTGGTGTCCTCCAGGCCCCTCCTCAGGGTGGGGATGGTGGTCTGCACCAGCTCACACTGTGTGAAAAGCCTTTCTCATATGGTTGCCCTGGGAATTGGTGCTGCTTCTGCCCCTGCAGCATTGGGGACGTGTGGACTGGGCATGGAAGAGCACATAGCGTTCAGTGGATGGAGCCTGGGCCTGGAATTCGGAATTCTGCCCCTCAGTTCTGTGTCCTTGGGCCGTGCTTAAGCTCCCAGTATCTGATGTGTTACTAAGAGGGTTGAATGAGCCAATGAGTATAAAGCACTTAGGGTGGTGCCTAGCTTGGAGTAAGCACCTGGTAATCTACAAAGAAAAAACCTTATCAATCATTCAAGCCCTGTGATCAGCACTTTTTATTCATCTTCTTACTTGATCCTCAGTAAATTATGTTATTTTCCCTATTTTTATAGGTGAAGAAACAGATTTGGTTACTGTCAAGTTCACTTAGCTCATAGGAAGAGATTAGGATTCAGGTCTATCTGACTCCAGAGCCAGTGCTTTTTCTACCCCTCAATGCTGCCTTCCAGAACAACTCTGATGCCTCTTCACTTATTTTGAGATTTTTGTCGTATTTTTCCTGAGCTGCCCCTTCTTCAGGCTGATATACCCCTGTTTTTTTCTCTGGACGCCCAAACACCTCACGGCATTATCTTAAAGCCATTGGCAGACCTTTGGACTTTTTGGCTATCCAGGCCTCACTTGAGCTGTGGGGCTCTGGCTCTGGGGAGGCTGTGCTGTTGCCAGAGGGGGTGCAGGGCCAGTGGACGTCCTCTCCTGCAGTGACCGCCAGGCCTCGAGGCAAAGCTGCTCCTCGCCAGGTTTCCAGGTGGCCTTGGTGATGTGTTGTCTGTGAAAGGCTAGTCTCTGAGGGTGTCAATCAGTGAATAAAACTTTAAATTTTCTCGTTTACGTCTCGACAGACAGGATATCAGGACCTTTACGTGTGCTCATAGTGAGTACTGAGAAGAGCTTTAAATCTGTAAAATTGTGACCGCTTAGTTGTGTACGCGAAAAAAGTCCAGCATCTGGTTGACAAATTTTGGGGGGACTCTGAAATTAGACCATTCTTACTTAGCCTTGGCAGTGATGCCAATCTGTGTTCCCTTGAACTAGCATTGACCCAAAGTGCTTATTGAGCTGATTTCAGGGGCCCTTAGAGGTAGGTAGCCAGAACCCCAGAATGCACATATGTTCAGTGGTAAAATAAATGCTAACATTTAGACTTTCCTGCTGTAGAATCTGTTCGAAACACCCCCAGCACTGACACCATGCCAGCCTCCTCGTCTCAAACATGCTGTACTGATCACCAGGATCCTGAAGGTGCTACCAGCTCCTCTTACTTGGCCAGCTCCCAAGAGGAAGATTCGGGCCAGAGTCTCCCTACAGCCCATGTTCGCCCTTCCCACCCTCTGAAGAGCTTTGCTGTGCCCGCGATCCCGCCCCCCGGGCCTCCCACCTACGACCCAGCGTTGCCGAGCACGCCGTTACTCTCCCAGCAAGGTGAGGAGGACAGAGCACGGAGGGGCCCTGTGGCTCTGGCTCAAGACCCCGGTTGCCACTTTGCAGAATAACAAAGCTAATGTCCTCCAGGCTTATCCTTATCCTCTCAGGGAGGATACAGGCTCCTCCTTTAGGAACATGCATAAACAAGAGAATAATTTGGCAGGGAGCAAAGGCTGACTTTCTAAGTATGTTTTGTGTGCAGGACGCTTGTGGTAGAACCCAGAGGCTTGAACAACAGATCTGGGCTTCCCAGAACTGCCTCACTCCACAGGATTCCTGCCAGCTAGAGAAGGATTAGGGAGTCCAGGACTCGGAAGCAAGGAAAAAGCCAAGGTTGCAGAAATAACCCTGCAGAAGGGTCGTTGACTCTTCGAGTTCACACAGCTCAGCAAAGGTCCTCTCACCTCAAAGGCGTGCTTGTTTGCCTCCTACTCTTTCACACAAATTTCTCTCTTAAGATGGTTTGTTTCAGATTAAGTCCCTGGTTGTCAAGCTTTTGGTCTCAGGACGCTTTTTAACTCTTAAAAGCTATTAAAGCTGCAAAAGAGCTTTTTCTTCACATGAGTTATACCTGTCATTATTTACTATATTAGAAATCAAAACAAATTGTAGAACTATTTTATTCATATAAAAATAGCAGTAAATCTGTCATGTTAAGGCAAACAACATATTTTCATGAGAAGTAACTTTCAGAATAAAAATACAGTGAGAAGAGGAGCAGTCTTATATTTTTGCAGACCTCTTTAATTTCTGGCTTAAGAGAAGACGCCCAGGTTTTCATGCCTGCTTCTGCATTTAGTCTGTTGCAGTATGTTGTTTTGGTCAAAGAAAATCTGGCCTCACAGATAGGTAGTCGGAAAGGAAAGATTATTCATATAAAATTTTCAGACTGCTGTGGGTATTCTTCTTTGACGCTACAGCAAAACTCAGCAAACTGTGATTTCTTGTAGATCTGTTTGTCATGTGGAATCCAAAACCCTGTTGTTATTCGTACTCTGTCCCGTTAAAGCCATCTGTCCTGCACTTTGAATGCATGATACTAAACACCACATGTGGGTCAATGGAAAGTATTGGTTCACTAAATTATACAGATCCTCCAAATCTTGATACATTTTGTTAAAAATCATTCATTAGTATCATCAAAGTCTGTAAATATTGGGAAGCCCTCAAGCTCATGGTAGCAGATACAAGTTTTTCAAAATTCTGAGTTTTCACTTTAAACTTAAACTTTATCATTGGAAGTAAATGCTGTCCATTGTCTTCCCTAAAGTGACTGACAGACTTCATTCACTTTCTAGAAAATGTCTGCCAAATGCTCAAGTCTAAATAGCCTGTTTGTGTGTCAGTCTTTCTTTGAACTATTAATAAAAGTGGTGTTTTGTAATGAAAGCAGCGGTTCAGCTCACAACTCAATTACAAGTGCCTTTATTGAAGACAGCCATCATGCTTTGGTGTGCAGTAGTATTTTGCCCGTATTTCCATTTTAGATATTTAAAAGATGTGTGGTCAATTTCATAACGTAACTTTTTCTACATTAATTACACTGGCTCTTTCTTAAACTTGGCAAGTGTGCCTGTTCATGAATGACTTTATAGCATGGTACTAATACCTGGATTTGTGCTAAGGCTCCAGCAGTTTTTCCCACTTTTGCTTTTGTACCATCAACAGAAGGGCTGAGTATGTCTTGGTATTATTATGAAAAGAGTTTTGACCTCCCAGACATTCTGCGAGAGGCCCTGGAATCTCTACACTGTGAGAACCACTGGTCTAAGAGATGAGTTTTTAAACCAAGAGGAACATCTTCTCTGGCCTCTTGGATGCCCTGCTCTCTCCCTCCTTTCATCCTGTTCCAGTCCCTTTTCAGAGCAGGAGCTCTGTGCTGAGTGTGTGTGCATCCCTCACCCTGAGCAGCCTTTGGACCTCAGATACCTTTGTGAGGACCAGGGGAGCAGGCTCAGACACACCCCTGACGGTGCCCTTTCCCCCTGCAGCTCTGAATCATCACATTCACGCCGTGAAGACGGCCTCCATCGGGACTTTAGGAAGGAGCCGGCCTCCTATGCCAGTGGTGGTTCCCAGTGCCCCTGAAGTGCAGGAGACCACAAGGATGCTGGAAGACTCCGAGAGTGTGAGTTCCTGTGTTGGCCCAGAGCGCGGAACAGACTCGCTCATTCCACAGGCGGGCACTTATCTGCTCCCCTGAGCCTAGGCTGTGCTTCAGGCTCGATCTGCTTGGATTAGCTTGTCACACCTGCCTTCCTTTCAGCTCTAGCCTCTCTCTCTGATCCTCTTGTCTTGGTTTGAACCAACCTCATGGTCTTTTACCCCACCGCCCCTGTTCATGATTTTTCCTGAGCAGGATGCTGTAGAGCTAGTTGCCTGAGTGGTTGCTCTCAAAATCAACAGAATCTCTCCTTGATCTTTCACTCCCACATTCCAATAAATATGCTCTACCTCTGCATTTCCTGGTACAGGACTCTCTCAGGAGAAGAGCTTGGGGCCCAGAGATCCAAGGGTTATACCAACTGTGTTGGCTCCAACAGAGACTAGAAGGGGCAAGCAGTGGGGCCTGTGAGGTCCTTAGGACCCTGGCAGCACAAGTGGGAGGAGAGGCATTTTGTGATGGAAAGAAATGAGTGGTTGCTGGCTCAGGCCTGTCCTGCAGCCTCGGACTCTGCCGGCCCGGCAGGGGCGTGGGTGGTCCAGTCTGTCCAGTGGTCTTCTCACTCATCCCTCGACACTGTGCCCTCTTTCTGTGGGCCCCACTTGTGGACGGCTGTTTGGATCGTGCCCGGTAACAGTGTTCTCTTTTCCGTAGAGCTATGAACCAGATGAGCTGACCAAAGAGATGGCCCACCTGGAAGGACTGATGAAGGACCTAAACGCCATCACGACAGCATGACCACCTTGACCGGGATGTGACTCCCGGCCCGAGTCTAGAAGTCTTGGGACTTAGCCTTGAAATCAAGGAGTTGTACAGAGCACCAGAGGACAGCACTTGAGAACGCAGCGTGAGCAGGCCGCCCGGCCGGCGCCCCCGCATGGGGCCGGCTCCAGGCCTGGCCACCTGCCTTCTCCCAGTCAGCCTGGAAGACGCCCATGTTGAGGCAGCTTCCCTTTGCCTGCCAATACCCTGCAGGACTGGGCACCATGGGCCAGAATGTTGTGTCCAGGGAAGAGGCAAGAAGTGCAACCTATGTTTCACTTGGTGGGCAGGCCATGTCTTCATGCTGCGACGGCATCGCCTTTATGGAGTGTAGACATTGGCATTTCTGTACAAGTTTATTTGTGTTCTATTTTATTTCACCTTCAAAAGAAAAACACTATCAAAACCAAGGAAGTCCGTGGTGTTATCCACAAGTGGTTGACACTTGACTACTTGTTTGAATTATGTATGGAAAGTCATTGACAGTGCGGGTTGTTCCAGGGGTTGGCTTGGTTTTTTTTGTTTGTTTTTGTTATTTTTGATTCTGAGTCATTGCATCCTCTACCAGCTGTTAACCCATCACTTTGAAGGGGGGAGGAAATATTGCATTGCTGTTTGTAAGCTTTTTTATTATTTTTTTTATAATTATTAAAGGCCTGACTTTCTCCTCTCATCACTGTGAGATTACAGATCTATCTGAATGAAATGTAACATTGAAAAGACTTGTTTGTTGGTTTCTGTGCAGTTTCAGTATTGGGGTGGGGGCGGGCTGGGAGGGTTGGGAATTGGAAATGGAGGGGCTGCTGAGATCCTGTGAATGTTTCAGTCATTGTACTTTCTTCCAGAAGCCTACAGAGAACGGAAGCATCTTCTTTATTGTCCTGGCATGTCCATCTCTGTTGTCACTAAGTTGCAACTGGAGTTTCATTTGGATCTAGTAAAAAAAAAAAAAAAAGTTCTTCTGTGCAATAGGTGGGTTCAAGGATGTAGCTGCCCTGGTGTCTTGGTAATATCCTGATAATAACATCCACGCTGAGGAGTCAGACATCATAATACAGGAGTGATGCAGGACAGGGCACAAGCCTGGCACGTTCCTGGGAAATGAGAGAAGATGATGGACACCCCCCATCCTGCTGTTTAACCTTCTGACTTTGGGGAAATTGGGTGTTAAGCTGGGAGCTTTGTTCCCACACAAGACTTCTTGCTTCTCCCTACTTCCTGTCCTCGGTCAGCCCTCACTACGTCTCAGAGCCCCTGTGGAGAAGGCAGTAGTTAGCAAGAATGAAGCAGGCAGGGGCTGCAGCCCCAGTGAGCCTCCCAGTTCTTTCTGAACACTGTCCCATAAGTAGCAGGGGACCAGGAGAGCAGCCCCCCCACCCTCCCAGCAGCTCAGTTAAGCCCCTGATTCGAACAGGGCAGCAGGAGGTCTCTGAGGGGCCAGCCATACAAGAAGCCTTTGGCTTTTCCAGGGGGTTCTCGTGTGCTGCTTCTTTAAAAGGAAAGAAGCTGAGGCCGAGTTTTTTTATATATTAAGAATCTATTAAGAAAAAAATACAGGACTGACCCTCAGTCATCTTCCCTGACTCCCCAGCAAATCCTAGAAGAGAGTGTGTAAGGCAGATGGAGCTGTGGTTTGGGAGCCAAGAACCACGGCCTCAGTGGCTGAGACCCCCAGGCGCCGCACTGGGCTTTCTACGTTGGTTTTCCCCCGTGTAGGTCTCATCGCGCGTTGCCTCTCCTAGGAGGTAAGTTCTCTGTTTCTTAATTGGGGGCGATGAAGAGAGCAGTGCTGGACCTCCTGCTGCCCTGCTAGCTAGTCATGGAGCATAGTGCCAGGCAGGATTCTGGAAACCCAGTGCACTTCAGCTGATCCTGAAAAGATCACTCTGGACACCAGGAGCGCTAGATTCCCCAGAAACTGTCTTACCTTTTGCCCAAAGAGACATGCTCGGTATTCGGGGCGTTCCCTCCCACGAACCCTGATACTTCTGTTACCTCAGGGCCTTGGTACCTGCATACTGCCACAGAACTGGGGCGGGGGGAGGGACATATTTTTAAATAAAAACTGTTCAAAGTTGGGGGATTTTTTTAAAAGTAAGAAATAGGAAAGCTATTCTGTATTGCACCTTTTCACAATTTAATACATTTTCTTAACATTTTCCTGTGATTTTTGAAATTAAACCATTGTGTGTCTTGTCATGTCCTAGTTGAGCTGCTGGCCAGCAGCTTCCTTCAGGAAGATTTGGAACAAACGTGTCTGTTGCCTTGTCGCCTGCTGGAGGGGGGCCTGGAGGGCTGCTGGGAACTAGTTTCTGTACACACTTGTTTGGCCTTTTCTGTAGTTGATGCTGTAAACTCTATGGCTTTTTGAAAAACAGTTTCATGTTTTTATTTAGTATTGGAAATCCAATACACTTTTTTTAATTCAATCAAACTGTGGTCTGGACAAAGAGTTATTTTCCTTTTTCCTTAGGGAAACAGCACTTGCAGGGGTGGGGAATCCCATTTCCCACCTCAGGTGGCCTTCACATTGCCCTCGTCACCGTAAAGGCAGGAGTGCTAAGAGGCACGCGGAGTGGAGCGGCAGGGGAAGCGAGGTGGTGATCCAGGTACCCACCAGCCCCAGAGATGAATCCTGTTCCCACCCCCGTTACTCCCCTGCAGGGACTGAGAGGCTGAGGGATTGAAGGCCACACCTGTCAGAAAGAGACAGGTGACCCCAGCAGGAAAGCACAGCCGTTCCTAAATGGTGTGTAGGCCAAGTCCCTGATGTGGCAACGTCTGGGGAAGCAGCTTGGTCTGTGTTGGTGCACAGACGACCCACACGCGGCGTGGGCCTTCCCGACCCCACCCGCACCTCACCCCAGTGTGTGATGGTGGAGCCCCAGAGCAGGTGTCTGCAAGGAGCCCTGCCTGCCCCGGGCTGCCTCACACACTGACTGTGGTCACTGCCTCTTAACTTGGGCTGCTGTGACGAAAATACCGTAGACCTGGGGGGCTTACACAGCAAACATTTATTTTCTCACAGGTCTGGAGGTTTGGAGATTCAAGAGCAAGGAATGGGATGGTGTCTGGTGAGGACCCGCCTCCTGGTTCGCGTCTTCTCACTGCTTCTCACCTGGCAGAAGGGTGAGAGAGCTCTCCGGGGTCTCTCTTATTAATATAAGGGCACTAATCCCATCCTGGGCTCCCACCCTCACAGCCTTACCACCTTCACGTGTTGGGGATTAGGATTTCAACCTGTGAGTTTGGGGAGACACACATTCAGTCTGCAGAACTCTAAGGTTTCTCACAGGGTGAGCGTCTGGGCTCAGGTGAGCACAGCAGCCGTAGGCCCTGCCCTGCCTGGATGTGGAGGAGAGCGAGGGTGGGATATGGAGCCCAGCGTCCCTGCTCACTGCCCGTTGGCCCCGGGACGTCATCTGCTCCGCAGCCGAGTGATCGGTAGGAAACCCGGATCCCATCACTCCCGATAGCCATGGAGTGCGAGCTGCCAGTGCCGGAGCCTGTGCCTGCCTGCCACGGCCCCCAGTTCAGACACTGTCGCCTTGTGCACCCAGCGTCTGGCTGAGAGGAAGGCAGCCTGGGGCATGCGTCTCAGTTTTACAGGGGACACCACAACCGCCCTGTTCAAACAGCCAGAGAAGCCGTCCGGCCCTCCTCTGCATCCTTAGGTGGAGCTCTTGGCACATTTCATAGTGATTTATCAGTCTTTAGTCTCTTCCCACTTGACTGGACTCAGTGGGGACAGAATTTCTCACTCTTCTCTGAAGGCCTAATGCCAGAGGCAGATTCTAACATAGCAGATGCTTGTCTCCCAGATGGATGGACAGACAGGCTCAAGGACTCAAGGCCTGGAGTGTGAGAAGGCTTCCCGCATATGCACCCCCTCCCATTCCCTTAGAGGGATCCTTGTAGATCCCTAGTGTCACTGTTACTGGCTCTTTGGTATCTGGAGGTGAACTTGAATGGTAACAAAGACCTGTCTGCCTGGCACAGTCATAAGAAAGGAAGCTGATGCCACAATGATGGAATGGGTGCTGGGAACTAGAAAAAGGATATCTTCCAACTGGTTCTAAGACAAACACTGAAAACACTCTATATGAAGAAAAAATGCCCTCCTTCCCCAGTCCATCAGCTCCTCCTGAATTTAGCCACCTTCCTGTCAGGGGTGTGGTGCCATCAGGAAAGATGGTAACAGTGCTGAAACTGAAAGTGTTAGTCACTCAGTCATGTCCAAGTCTGCAGTCCCATGAACTGTAGCCCACCAGGCTCCTCTGTCCATGAGATTCTCCAGGCAAGAATACTGGAGTGGGTTGCCATGCCCTCCTTCAAGGGATCTTCCTGACCCACAGATCAAACCTGAGTCTCCTGCATTGCAGGTGGATTCTTTACCATCTGAGCCACAGGGAAGCCTCAGCCATCAAATTGATGGGGAGAGGGCATGGGCAGGGGGTGGGCAAGCCAGGCCAGCCCTACCCTCATACAAAGGATCTCAGACAGTTGGTGCCTGACACTTCACCTTGGGTCTCCACAGGTAAGGGTGGAAAGGGGGGAGAGATGGGAGAGAATAATTCAAGGAAATAGTACTTTACATTTTTCATAATCTTGAAAAAGTGTGTAATGTTGAAAAATGATACTGACAACTATGATTACCCTCCAAGCACAGTGGATAACGTTCATCTCAATACACTCTTACTTGACTATGGATTAGAAAAATGAAAGCATGAGCCTACACTAAGCTCAAGATGGAAGCTCGTGCTGTGCTGTAGTGAGAAGAATTTGGAATTTCCTGAAATAATTGGGAGGGGGGAAGCAGCAGGTCTATCAACAAGAAGATGAGAGAATGAGGGCTGGTGGGAGGATGCGTGTGGTGGGAAGGGACTTCCCTTGAGGCACTCCAAACAAGGTTTAGAAATGAGATCGTAGAGGGAATTCAGTGTCGTGTGCTCACTGCACCTCCACGACCTGAACCCCGTCAACTCCCCAGGTCTTACATAACATCTTCCATGTGCACAAGGCCTTGCACAAATTATTGACTTTCCCCCTTCCAAGAAAGGGGCATCTGGGTCACCACGGAGAGAGACCATGAGTGTGGCATGGTGAATGAGGGTGACCAAAAATGGGTCTGACACGAGCCAAGAGAGTTTAAAACCTGAGAGTTGGTGGAAATCGGGACACAGGAGAAGGCGCGAGACCTTTTCCAGGTCAAAAATGAGAACCCCAGCCAGCCTTATCCAGGTGTGAAGAGGCAGAGTGACCTCAGGAGGTATCTGGGTTGCCACCATTCTACATTCCCACACACTCCACCTCAATGGCCCGGAGAAAGCCCGTCACCCGTCATGGTGCACAGAGGTGCCTGCCTCTCGTTACTGTCCCTGCCTTTTGTGGAGGTGGTCTCCCCAAGGATAATTCTGGGAGCTGTTCTAAACTCTTCCCTCAACATGATAGCACGTGGCTCAGCAACCCCTACAGCTACCATAATGTCCCCAAACTGGCTGCTCTGTCATCCATTGTGCAAACTCCTCATTGACTTATCACCCCCCAACTCAGCCTCACTGGCAGTGCAGCCTCCTCACAAGGATTTGATTTTTCTAACATCTGACCTCCCTCCCCTGCTCAACAGCATGCAATGGCTCCCCCGTCACCTGCCCTGCAAAATAGAATCCCGAGTGGCCCTGCTGCCTCTTGGCTTTTGTTTGCCACTTAGTCTGCCCTTGGACCCAAATTTGGCCCTAGCAATACAGAACAACTTGCACTTACAGAATAAACCTTGATGTCTGACCTCTGTACTGTTGCCTTTGCCTCAAATTGTCTCCCTTACCCCTACCTACCGTCACTGCTGGCTTTCTCTGCCTCGTAAATTTCTTTTTATTTTTAAACACCCAGCCTAACCATTCAGTCCCCTGATGGTTCTTGTTCCTGGTCTCTGTCTCTTCCAATACACTGTGAACTCCTTCAGGAAAACAGTCAGGCTTGTATTTGTAGTCTCCCTCCCATCGCCTGGCACATGAGAGGTGTTCACTTGGTGAACTTGCCTGGTGAGGAAGATGGACTTGCAGTCACTGTGGGCCAGTGCTGGGGTAATTTGACAAAATCCTAATTATTCTTCAGAGGATGTATTCAGAAAGGTTTTGCAGCAGAGGTAAGGCTGAGCTGAGTATAGGAATTAATGAGGCTTTCTGTCTGGGAGGAGGAGGCCAATGCAGAGCTGGGAATCTAACCTGCTCCACATGGCCGTGAGATACCTTGAGGATCCAGCCATCCTGCACGGCACTGGGACCTCTAGGACCGTGTGGGCCTCCTGTCGCTAAAGTGCTGGGAACCCCAGAATATGGAGAACACACAGAGCTAGTGCCCTGCTTCCTCAAATCCCTGAACACTGCAAGGGTAATGCTGGCCTGGTTGAGCTAGGTTTGGTGGAGTCAATCCTAGTGAATTAAGAATAAGTGAGTTTTTTCCATAAACTCAAACCCCAGGTCTCACAAAGAATTCTGGGCAGCTTCCTGTAGGAGGACACAAAGTGCTGGAATCTATTCTTGCAGGCAGAATGATGGATCATGCTCAAGAAAACCAGCTGATGAACATGCTTACGAGAAAAGGAATATTATGGGCCAGTCAGGAAAGTCTTCCTGGGAAAGCTGGGAATCATTCATGGTTTTACGAGTGTTCCCAAGTGAAACCACTAGGTGGCTTTTAGCAGAGCTCTGAAGAGCTCCAATCCTTAATGTCTCTCTCAGCACAGAAAGCGGAGAAGGCAGTGGCACCCCACTCCAGTACTCGTGCCTGGAAAATCCCATGGACAGAGGAGCCTGGTAGGCTGCAGTCCATGGGGTCGCGAAGAGTCGGACACGACTGAGTGACTTCACTTTCCCTTTTTACTTTCATGCCATGGAGAAAGAAATGAGGAAACCAGAATTGAAAGAGCCACGTGTACCCCAATGTTCATCGCTGCATTGTTTACAATAGCCAGGACATGGAAGCAACCTAGATGCCCATCAACTGACGAATGGATAAGAAAGCTGTGGTACATATACACAATGGAATATTACTCAGCATTAAAAAAAAATTCATTTGAAGCAATTCTACTCAGATGGACGAAACTGGAGCCCATTATCCAGAGTGAAGTAAGCCAGAAGCAAAAACAACAATATAGTATATTAACGCATATATAAGGAATTTAGAAAGACGGTAACGAGAACCCAACATACGAGACAGCAA